>JARJDT010021548.1:0-14185 GCA_030264655.1 Leptusa sp. GC000079
ATTTAATAATGTATTTGTTCATTACGTAACAGTCGAAAAGCGTTGGTGCTTGGTCCTTCATTTTCTGTTATGGTTAACTTGACTCGATGTTTTGGCCTTTAACCTTCACCTTGATTTTTCCAAAATCCTGCATGTATTTCATACAAGAAGACGCACACTCTATTAATAAATTACCAATACAAGTTGTCTTGTTAATCTAATTTTCATCCTTTGAAAATTTGACGAAAATTTTCACCGCGAATGAAATTTATGCTAATTATAAATGACAATGACTTGAGAAAGGAACACGCACTCCGTTTTCTTTTCAACAATTTTCCATTTTCTCGCCGCCGACAACGATGACGAGTTTTAACAACTTATTCCGAATTTCTCGACGTCGTCGTGTCGTGTGTGCCTATATTATTCCATCATCATGAGTATGAGGACAAGCACAAATACACATTGCGTACTTTCGTCACTCTTCTTCGCCGTGTTCTTTTTTTATTATTTTTTATTACTTTTATTATAAATTTTCTTACATTTGGCTCATTTCCTCTCGGCACATCTTTGCTCGCATTTTTTATGCTTTTTTATATGAGCCTTATTTGTCGTCGCTCATTTCCTTCCTTTCCTTCTCCAGTTCACACACATCTACAGAAAAGAAAATTTAAGGCAAATTGGTGCAACTTTTTCCACTTCCATCAGATGAGAGGCAAACTTAAAGGCGCTAAGAAAAATGCGAAAAGAATTGTTGAAAAGTCGTCACCTTGAATTCCTCCAGCGTATTCTTGAGTGTACGATGCGCATTACCTAAATGAGTCGTGACTTTCAACACTTTCTTCTAACAACAACAATTGAAACATATTTTCAAGATTACTTAAGTTCAAGTGTTATGAATTTAAAGCAACAGCAAACGGAAAATCAATTCGCGAAGCGCCATCATAAAAGACTAAGAAATTTTGACTCGCTGATTAATGTCAAGGACTATGCGGTTTCCCGGCGTCAAAACAAAAACAAGTCGAGTTCAAGCACAATTAACAATTTTTTTGATAGAATATTTGACTTGCAAATTTTGATTTTTTATTGTTATTGTTGTGGTAGGTGTTGTTGTATTGACGGATTTGTGCGTGAGTCCTTCGTGCAAATTCCATCATTTTGCAGCAGTGGCGTTGGGGCAGCGGCGGCGGCGAACTATGTGCCGCCGCCGAGGACGAGCTGCCTCTGCTTGACTAGGCGGTGGCGCATGTGCCACATTGACTACGGCACTCACTGCCACCCCCAGGAACGTTAAACGGCGGCGAATTTCAGTGCGGTTTACGCCGTGGTGACGCATGTTTTGTCATTCATCATCTGATCCATATCACACTATATCTATGCACAACTTTCAAAATATACAAAGTGTCAAAAGAAATAAACGTGTAAAAATTGTGTAAAATGTGAAAAACTTGAAATGTTCTGGATTATTAACAAACGTAATTATTATGAACGAAAAGTGTCGCAAACTCATAGTGTCAATACTTAATTATTCAAAGCGGTTAATTTAATTAACTATTAACGCAGGTAACTTGATTGAGTTTTAATAAATGTTTAGTGAGCTAAAGTTAACGTGAGGAAACTAATTAAAATTTTTCACCATAAATAACTAAGATTTACGGAAATGCTTAAAGAATGTTCAACTAATTAAGCAATTAAGACATCGTGCAGGAAACTTTTAATTAATAATGTAGTTGCAAGGATTTCTTCAAGCGACTTATATCTAAAGTAAATGAATTGCAAATTTGTATTATGTTAATGTTATTTGACAGACTAAGCATTTCATTCCTTCATTCCGTTGAGAAACAGAATATTGTACTTTATGTATATGAAGATGAAAATTTTAATTTCAGAGCAAGCAATTTTTCTTCATTTTTCGCACATTTCAGGCATGCATTAAATAGTTTGTATAGCATCATTTTTTAAACATCTTCCATCTCGTCTAATATCTCCTGAGAAATGATTCTATTAAGTAAAGCGTAGGTAGAAACCGAGTAGAAACAAGGATGTGCGTTGTTGTTTGTTGCTCGGTTTGTTTGCTCTCGTTGCTCGCGGCAGCATCAGTCAAGCCATGCTCCAGCTTGCTGTGCTCTGCGTTGGGAAAGTGTACAATTTTCCCTTCCCTGATGCTTAAACATTCATTTATACACTTGGTTGACTGCTTCTTAGACGTCCGCTGCTATATTCTCTACCTCATTGCGCTGGTTTGCCATAAAACATCGCAACTTTTGTAGTATATCTACGTGGAAGAAGCCAAAGAGCAGGCAGAGTGATTATGCAATTTTTCCACCTTCTGCGTTCCTGCGCTCGACAACGACAAACGACTAAATCGTGTGCGTGATCCAGATGAAACATTATCGTTGCAGGAACTGTCTATTAAATTGTCAATTATAATGATTAACTCGCTTCAATCTTCATACTAACATGCTTGTTCTCAAATGTTTGCGTTGATTTTTTGCGTGTGTTAAATTGGTTAATTTTATTTGCGCAAAAAAAACAAATACGTAAATAATGTTTTAATTGGTACTTTCAAAGGGTTTATTTGTTCACAAATACTTTTATCTTCTTCCAATGTTCCCAATAGCCACAAAAATATAAAGTCCTGTTAACATTTTTATTATTAGGAGTGAATTGGAAAAACGTGTGTAAATCCATTAGGTTTTCAACTTGAAATAAGCCCACTCTCCAAAAAAGTTACTTTTAACCCCGCGTTACCAACCCCAAACTGTAAAACCATATAGTAACCATCAGCAGCTATAGCCCAGCTAAATTCCATTCGGTTTTTTATTGGTTCGTTCATTCGTGGCGATGGTTCGTTTTTTTCACATTATTTTTCCGACTGTTTTATTTGCTTCATTCGTTTTCGTTTTGTCCATACGCGCTCCATAGTGCTAATACAGTCGTGTTTTCTGATTAAAGTATGTATTTTATTGACACACTCAAATTATACGCGCAACACAAAAATATAACGTTCGTAATAACAAAAGAACAAAAATAGCAATTTTGTCTATAAATATAGAAAGCAAAAAGCATCTAACTAATCAGACAACAAATTGACACTCTAAAGTGATATTTTTTTTCGAAATATCAAATTCAGTCATAATTAGCAACGCGAAAAAAGTTAAGTCGAGACTGCGAGACAAAAGGATGAAATTGATTAATTAAATTTTTCACGTGGAAATTTAATAACGCGAGAAAAATTGACGAAAAAAATTCAAAGCCTAGATTTAAATAAAGCTGACATTGCGCAATCTTTGAACTTGACTGTCTAGTCATAAAAACGTTTTAAATTAAATACGTTGAATTCAAGTATTTAATACATTGAAGATTTGTCTGCTTTGCTTGCAAGAAAAACTGAACCTAGAAACATATTAAAAGGAAGAAGAAAAGTAGTTTAGTTTTCATTTTCATGGACACTTTCATTTTCTTTATTCGTTTTCTTTTTCTTTGAGTGTGAATTCACTTTTCGCACTATAGTGTTCTTCGTATCTTGTCTACTTTGTTCTTCGTCTTGTAATGAATGTGCCTCTTAGAAGCGGATTAGTCAAAGACCCTTTGTCGTTGCGTTCCTTCTCGTTGTCTCTAGCACAGACAAGCAACAAGAATGTGCTAGAAGAAGGAAGTATAAGAATATATGTACCTTGAGGATTGAGGATTGCCTCTGACTCCACGAGTCACCCTAAGGTCTCTTTGGTAACATTTCATTGTGAGTATAGGTTTCCACCCTAAATGAAAATAAGTTTCATTAAGAAAACGGCCAGTTTGTATTCATTACTGCGTGAATGCTGAGATTTGAGAGCAATTTCGTGCGCTTAAATGAAAAAACTAAATTAAGCGCAAACGATTTGAATTCTTCTATTACCAAAATGTTTAGTCTGTCAAATTTTAATTTAATTCAAGTAAATTTCACGCATATAGCGATCATTTCTTGTTTGATATAACTTTTAGTGTTTGTGAAAGTGAAATGTTCGTCTTCCTCAAAGACGTCTTCAACAAGTCGCAACATCGATTCGACAGATATAAAATAAGATACAAAATGGATTTTGTTTGAAGTAACTCCAAGCTTCAAGCAATACCTAAAACATCTGAAATCTGCTATTAATAAAGCGAACAATATAGCAGAAACATAAAACAAGGACATTAGAACGACAGGAACAAAAGGACAAAGAGAAAGCACCGGATATAGAATGGATCTGCTACAACAATCCGACAAATCTTCAAAGCGTTTAATATGTCTCATAGTTTTCGTCTTTTTATCGACTTCGATCGCCTCAGCAAACACGGGTAAGTCACATACATATTTCTTTTATTTCTTTGTACACTTTGTATGTTAGTAGTCGTTTTTTGTTGTCCTATAAATAGAAATCGATGTCAGGAAAAAATCGTTTAAACGAAAAAAATGGCGCATTTATTTAATATATAAAAGGATTCCGAGTTATTTATTTTGTTATGAAGGATAATGCCAAAGAAGGATATCCGTGTAATGCGAAAGGATAGTAAAAAGTCTTTCTATCTCTACATCAATCTACTGTTGTGTTGGTGTATAGAAAAGTCAGTTCATTTCGTGGGAAAAACTCGTGAAACTCCTGAATGAAATCTACTATTGTATCATGAGTTATTTTTCTATCTAAGACGGTTTTGACTCGCAACGGAAAGCGGAAAAACGAATTTGCCAAGATAAATAACATAAAATGGGTTAATTATCTGAATATGCGTATAAACGTATCTAAAAGGATGAAAGAATGTGTATGAAAATCAATAAGGCGAGTAATTGAAGCCGAAGAAAAAAGTAAAAAGCGTAATGTTACATGATTAGTGAATGTTTAATGAAAGGCTGCACACAAAAAGTAATAAAAAGAAGATAATTATAAAAGCGGTGTAGGTAGCATAACAAAATAATTATTCTTAATTAAGGAACAAAGTATAACTACCTTTAAGTAAACACGGAGACACTCGCTGAGAAGGAAATAAAATTATTGCTAGTTTGACATATTATTGGATCGTATGGAAGGACTAAGTGGAAAGTCGTGCTATTCTTCGGTCGGTCTTAGCGCAAGCAAGTATACATCCTGATATGAAATATTAGATGATATGTGTGATATTGGCTCTGCGGCTCGCTCACATTGCTTGACAGAAAAAAACTAAAAAATAACGAAATAAAAGATGTGCGTTCGATACTACAGCGAGAAAATAGCGCGCAAACTGGAGGAAATAAATAGGCGCACTTGCTCGCTCATAAAACGTAATAAAAGTGCCTCAAACCAATATGTCTAAAAATTCTATATAAATTCACTACTTTCCGTTCTTTTCTGTTGCAATAAGTTTTCCACTTACAAAAATAAGTTTTTGTTTACGAATATTTTTTCAAAGAAAAATCAAATCTATAAAATCAAAATTTAAAATATAGTGTTTTAAGAAGGTGCGTGAAATGAAAAAAACTGTGTGGCAATCCTGTTTCCAATCTCACAGGAATCGGTTTTCAGTATTGTGACCGCTTCAAACGTATAACGTGAAGACGAAAGTTGTGCGCTAGATTTTCTCACACATACATGTTGAAATCACATTGCGAGAAATATCTACCAAAAAATGCCTATTAGACGTTTGGAATGCGAGGTTTTCCAGTGGAATTTCTTGCAATGCGTTTGCTTTCATCTTTCATCCTGCAGAGACTTTTAGTTCAGAGAGTAGTTGTAGTTTTTCAAAGCGCAGATATATTTTGAAATAAGTAACTGAAATATCGAATAAAACAAAAACAGAGCAAAGAGGGAACTGAAGAAATCAACCGGAAAAAAAGTATGCGTTTTGGGTTTTTAAATAAATGGAAATGTGACGCGCGTCAACGACAAAGTTTGTGAGAAAAAATAAAACTCAACGCAAATTGGAGCCCCTAGAGCAGCGACAAAAACATGAAGGCCATTCGCATCATCTTTACGGATTGGAAGTTGCTTTTCTTGTTCATTTGTTCCTCTTTTCCACTGGATGTCGTTTTCCTCTTCTGATTCTTCAAGTGTGCTCCGACTATACCTATGTATAAATGCGGGAAATTTGGTTGTGAAGTCGGTTGGAAATTTCCGTTTCCGTTCGCTTTTCTCTGCTGCTGGCGTTGTCTTTGCTTTTATTTCCTCCTTCTACACCCGTCTACACTCTCGACTGTATATGGCGATGGCCAATTTTCATTGGTTTGCGGCGACTAAAACAAGCAAAAACGACGACGACGAAAGAGAGGAAAGTCGTCAAATCGACTTGACGCCAAAGAGAAGATAATGAGATGTCAAGAATACACATTAGACGTTAAATTGTTCAGAAAAGTTTCGAGGACAAGGCTTTTTTGATTAGATGCCCAATGACGATTCAAAACTGATAAAATGAATAAAGCTCATCAAGGTAGTTAATTAATTATTTAAATTTCATTTGTACGAGTATGAACATTTTTATATTATTTTGCTTTGTATAATCAAAATCCTGATGCACGCAATTATGGCGAATTTATTATTTATGAAGTCAATTTGTTCGGTTTTAATGACTCTTGCCAGCGACCTATGCTCGTGTGGTTTTTCAATGCTGTTCATTGCTTTTTAATGAAGTTCCATAAAGTGATAAAACCGTTTTCGTTCCTGATTTTATTGTCCAATTGGCCAAACAGCTCTGATATATACAAGATCATGATATTCAACAGTCACATTTATAGCAGGTCACACGATTTATAAAACTAATCATTGAATATTTTATTTCTATTGAAAATCAATTCAATTGAAAATTGTGCTTTATATGAAGTTTTATTGCCTGAAATTTGTACTTGCAAATTGCGTACACCGAAAATTAGTTACCTATAAAGATAAATCAAAATTTAAGCGTTATCCGTTTATTTGCGCTATTGTGAAAAGAAGAGCGTAATGAGAACATAAATCAAATTTTCGCATTAACGCAAAAATAAAGCTTATTTACGTAGTCAAACAAATATTCTACAATGGTAATTTTTCGCGCATCTTTTTTGCGTGCATTTTATTTTCGCCATCCTTCCTGTTCTTGATGTGTTCGTGGTCCTTGCGCGTTTTGTTCGTTTTCGAACATTTTTGTACATTTTGGCTTTGCGCTCTTTTTGTGCGAGTTAGTTGCGCTTATTGCTTCATTGCTATTCCATTGCGTATTGTGTCCAAGCTGTCCATTTCAGGCACGCTGGGCAGTTCCAAAGTGACTTTGTATGCGGCACAGCGCACGCTGCTGCATGTATTCTAATTGTGAATGTAGCTCGCGTGTATGTGGGAACATCCCAATCCCAATTCGGTTGCCGTATGGGAATTTAATCCGATTTATGATGGTGCGTGCACTGGCACACACCGCGCCGTTTTGTAATCTTTTTTAATTACGATTATTCAACGAAAATGCTTGAACCATTCGCGCTTCGTTAGACACTACATTTTTTGCCTTTCTGTGAAGTTCACTTTACACTCGGATGTTGCATTGAGATTGGGCGTAGTCAGTTAATTAAGTTATCTGTTTGAAACAACATAAAAGTGCAACTGCAAATTGGCCTGATATAAATCACAATTTTCAATATCTGCCGACAAAAAGTGAAATTCATGAAAGAAATTGCATTTTGTTCAAATAAGGATAATTTTTTTAAATATAGAGCAATTTTATTAAAGGTTGCGTGTTGCATGCAAATTTTATGATTTGAAATTTATGATTCACATTGCAATGCAATAAGAGGTAGTAATAGTAACTCTGAAACTTGTTCGGCGTTTAGCAAATAGTAAAACATTGCGTTTTGTATGGGAAGGCGCCGGGCACATGCAGCTCTCAACCGCACGTAATATAAAATGTTTAATAACTAAAATAATAGGATTTTATTGAAATTTCAATAATTTATTTAAAATTTAAGTATTTGTGCACTTAATCAACGGGTATAGTTGTAGTTTCCTATTTCTTGAGCTGCTTCCTGTGACGATGACAATGACACTAAAGTGGAAACCTGGCACCGATGCGGCTTACCTATTTCCACTTTAACTAACAGAAGTGAATTTATGGCCGCTTTGCTTCTGCATTCTGTTCAAGTCAGACCAAACACTTCCAAAATGTACAAATACTTTGAAAACTCCTCGACGAATATCGCCAAATGGTATTTTTCACATTTTCGCTAAAAGCCAACTTCCGTGCTGTTTGCCTCTTGAGCTTTCTCCGAAATTTGCATTTTAAACAAGTCCGTTTTAACTTATTTATTAAAATAACAGAGCACTGAGCAGTAAATTTGTTTTATTTTAAGACTAGATAAATTTCGCTCGGCGGGAACACGTGATTTTCCATTTTGGGTTATGCTTTCTTAAGGGTCTGCTATCCATGCAAACCTGTTAAATTATGAAATTCTCCATACCATCAAACCATAATTTCATCCGCGATGTGCCTCTCTACTACACCTGACATATAAATTTAAATAAGATTTCCGCCCTCTTCTGCGCGTTTCCGCATTATACACATGAAACTAACGTATCTTTCTTTATGTCCTATTTCCATAGCATTCGGTATACGTATATGTTTGGGGCAAAATTGTTAGTCTTACACAATTTGAGCACACGCATAAAATGTATGGAAACAAAACACGAAAATCTTGAAAGTAAGCGAGGCGCCTTGCACTCGCAGTTATAGTAACAAACGCAGTTAGAAGTAAAAGTTACGAAAGTAGCAATCGAAAGAGCAACAAAAGCGCACCGAGTGCAAACAAACATACAACAACGTAAAAAGTAGGCATTTCTAAGCCGAGTGTGCTTCGGAAAAAGGGAATATTTTATTCGTAGAGAAGGAGAAATATGCGCTTGGTTTGTGTACCTACCTACATAATGAGGTCGATTCTTTATAGCGCGCGCACTGCCTCTGATACTTTGCTTTCCCAGTCCAACAAAACGCTTGCTTGCCAAGAAGAAAATCTTTTTTTCTGTGTATTTTACGAATGGGTAGGCTCGATAGCTACAGTAAGCCCACCATTCGAAATTCACAAACGGTGAAAAAGTTGGGAAAATGAGAGAAAAAGTCCTTGCGACTGGCCAGTCGACGATGATATAAGAACCTTAAAAAGTGGAAATCTATTGGTGCGTGTATAAAAAAAAGTCGACTCCATTTTTCAAACTACCCATCAGGACGAAAATTCTCCATCATCAAGAATTATGACTTCACGTATTTCATATAAATTTTTAATTGTATTTACATAATAATTGTTCTGCGCACATAAAGCAAATGGAAATCTTCGCTTTTAACGAACAATAAATACTTGCATGACATAATGAAAGAGTAATTGATGCACGAACCACAATAAGTGGTAAAGACCGAAAGGGGAAACGTAAGAATTGATATTATTTTCGCGTGCGCCACTTTCGATGTTCCCTAACATTATGTTACATTACGTTTACGGTTATTTATTGCACTGGGTGATCCTGTCCTGTATTGGTATGGCCATTGTACAGCAACGAAATAATGTAGCTGCGTTGCTGTTTGCTCACTTGCGGTGCGTTTCACTTTGGTTTGTTTTCGGCCGGCGCACGAGGGCGGCGTGATTAATGCCGAATAAGTGCTAAATAATGCACGCCACTGTGCACTGTTTTTCACCCGCCTCCCGCTCGCACCCCAATACACTTTTAGCCAACGCAAATATTTTGATTTGCCGCGTTTGTGTATTTAATTGAGTGACTTTTTCGTCAAATCTTTATTGTTTAAGTTTAATATCAGCAAGGCAATCACATAAAAGTGTCGTGCCCCATATAAAAGGCAAAGAGCAACCTAATCCGAAACTCGATCACAATGCCAGTTCGAGTTTTACGATCGTCAGACATTAGAATCGTGGATGATGGGGTTATCAATAAAATTTGCCAAGAAAATTGCGCACGTACTCAGCGTAAAACATACTTCGTTTTGTGACTCGTTTATACAATGTGAGTCATTCGTTTCTGATGTTCTAATCCACTCATTTGACATGAACACTGATCTAGTTGTTCAAAGTGTTCAAGTATGAAGAAATCCGACATTTGATAAAACACCCGTCGTCATCCTCATGAATCGAAATCGCTAAAGTCTCTTTACTTATTTGAGTGCATCGCTGCTTGGCGTATGTTGAGAGTAGCACATAAAATGCTTTTTAGACTTTTAGAAAAATCGAAAGACTCAATGCTGAGAGTACGTACCTACCGAGAAAAAGGTTTCATGTCGAATGGTTGTAAAAGCCAATGTTTACATTCATTGCGCTCCACATTGCAGCTTTTTTGCTATTCTAATACGAACACAAAATCGATGGCTGCAATATGTTTAAAAACAAGTAAAAACTAAAGAAAAATCTTAAGCATTGCTCTAAAAGTAAACAATTTGTTTTGACGTTTTATGGCTTAAGACAGTAACAGTGTAATCAAAAAGAAATACAAGTGCGCTAAACGGGCACAAGTAAAAGCTGGGTGAGAAATGAACAAAATGCGAAACACACGCGCTCAAACGAAACGAGGACTATAATAGACGACCATAACGAGTATAAGGGGCCTACTATGGGAAAAGGATAATTTGACCTCTTAATTGAATTGAGCTCGTTTTTCTGTTGCTAGCCATAGAGTGAAAGTTGCAAGAAGCTGTGCGAATGCGAGTTGAACGTTAACGTGATTTTTCCATTTCCGTGATTTAGTTAATTCGAGTGCCCGGCGCCTTCACATTCCAAACACAGCATCAACCATTAAGGCATCAAGTTTCTATTATTAATACAGTTAGCTGTGCTACAGTGCGATTTTGTGAGGGTGTCCAATGGCAACTAACATGAGAAGATTAATAAATGTAAATATTTCCTCTTCTTAAATTATCAACTTAATTAACCATAAGTAGGTATGCAATACATTAGAATCTAAAAGAGATTTTTCACCAACCTACGCAAAAATATCTAATATATGACCCAAGATGAGGGAGTAAAGCGACTCATAGTTGCCCTAGGGAGTCTAAACTCTATCTTTTTTCTTTTAATATTTAATATTGATTATTGTTGTTCGATGGCGCAACTTAAATATAATATTTTCGTAAATAACACGTTAATATTTAGAATATCATTCATTTTGTGCATCAAGCAATTATAACTTTTAAAATACAACTTATTTCTGTAAATTTAAACAAATTTATAGAACTTATTTCTGTTTAATTTAGTCGATTTTATAGCGATTTTACAGAAAACTGTATTTAACCTAATTGGTCAGCGGCGTTTAGTTATTTTGTTCGATGTGAAACGGCAAAACTAGAAAAGTTATACTTTCTGTACTCGTATCAATAATAACTATTTTTAATTAATTTATTTTTAATTAATTCGTTATTGCTATGTAAAAAAATCAGATTGATATGAAGTTCGGGAAAGGAACTATTTACATTTATTCATTTTCCAATGTTAATCGCCATTGGACACCTTCACAAAATCGCACTGTACTTATAAGAAGAGTCCAAGTTGAAATAAATTGATTTCCTGGTGGTCTTACTCGAATCTAATGCGCTTGGGCTTCAATGTCTTAGACAGCTTCTTAATAATGCATACTAGCAAAGTGACCGAAGAGACCGACGGCCTGCTTCGACGCGTTTCGGATTATAAAGCGTACTAGCAATAATTCATCTTGTACGTGATGGGATATCACAACCCAGGCGTACTTATGCCTCTGAGATATACTCAGAATTTCACTGTTATGATTTTTTGTTCCGCTTCCGGTCACTACAATTTTTTGTTGTTACAGAATATGTTACAACACAACAAGAAAGTTTTCAACTGCAGAGGGTGCGAAGAAGTTACGAGTCGCAACGACATAAAAGCAAAGAAGGCGCCTCGGCTAAAGTACCCCCGGCGGCAACGGGGGGCGGCAAACCACCGAATGTCTTCGCCACAGAGAACTGCACAGTCGTCGTTGCACAAGTTGGTGGCACTGCAACTTTGCCATGCGTCGTACGCAAATTCAACACTGGTGTTGTAAGTATGCCAAAATGCTACGACACAACACACAATTTTATTTTTGATTAAGTAATTTGGAGCGCAATCTTTTTGGCGAAGGTTTTTCGTTATATTTGATTTACACTTGGTTTGGTTGTTTGAACCGAAAACCGCGTTGTGTACACCTAGCAACGACTCACACGTATTCGAGTGACGTAATTTCCTTTGTTTGCTGGACGAAACAGTTTGAAAGCCGAAACCTCCAGCGAACAACAACACAAATGGCAAAAAGTACAATAAACACTGTTATTTTATACCTGGCTACCTGTATTTGCGAGCATTTCTAGCTACCCTCTTTGACAGCTCAGGGTGAACTGCAAAAAGCCAAACGTGCGAGATTCTATATAGAAAAACTCCTGACGGAAACAAACCCCCACCCGAGCCCCAATCGGGTTCCCGTCCATTTCGTGCATTTGCTAAAAAAACTTTCAACAAACAATTTTTTATACCATAAAAAATTATGTCCAAATTTAAAATGTTTTTTGTTATTTTTGGGGTAGGTATCCTGGATAAGGAAACATGACTACCATCTTCTCACAGTGGGGCTAACGACGTATAACGCCGATGACAGGTTCATGGTCGAACATGTCCGCCATTTGCAGAATTGGGGGTTGCTGATAAAGCACGTGCAATTCTCGGACGGCGGTCTCTACGAGTGCCAAGTCTCAACGCATCCACCGACGAGTATTTTCGTCGAACTCAAAGTTACAGGTAAAATAATTTATTATCCTGGTTGTGGCTGGCTCCTAGACGTAGATAATTATATTGAAATAGGGGTGTAGGGGGTGGGATAGAATAAAGCGCACCACATGCTGCGTTAGATTAGAGGCTTTAGAACTTCGGACGTGAAGATGTGGATAAAAGGATAACACATCACATGATGGCAAGAGGATCACAGGGATAAGTCATACACATACTTCGTGTTGTCCTGTCCTGTACTGACTGTCACTATGTGGTCGACGTAATTAAACAAGCCCCGAGCATCTGACTCTGACATTTCATCTTTACCCTTGTTATTCAACCCTTGGAGCTTTAGGAGCTAGTCAAAAACTTCAAACGCTTGTTTGTTATTAGAGAAATAAATTATTTTGCATTGTAATAAATTGCCAAACTAAAATAATTAAACAACTAAACTTCGTTTACGATAAAACAACTAGAAGTAACCAGTCAGTTTCGGAAAATATTTTTAGGTGATGCCAAATATAGATTTTGACAATGTTTGCACGGTTGCCAGATTTATCTAAAATTTATAAATTTGGTTGAAAATAACAATTAAATTAAAATTAATAAAAATATAAATTAAATTAATTAATTGAAGAGTTGATTGAAACTATCATACATGCGAAATACATTTGGCAACTCTGCATTTTTTTTCCCGCGTTTTAATATTTAGGCTTGCCAACTTGAAATTGTTTCTCAACGTCAACTTTTCTAAAATATCAATCGTGAACGGAGATTAGGATGAAATCGCACAAAGATTGTGCAGTTAGTTCTAGCTGGAAGCAATTCCTGCTACCTTTGCACATTAGCACACTCTAAGTACCGATCGGAAAGGAGAGGAAACGTTGCACGAGGGTAAATTGAATTCGGACGTAATGAACACGGTAAATATCAACACTTCGGGAATGGTTGGCGGTTACGGCAAATCTATAAGGACTACGTCAACGATGGCGTCTTATTGGATCCGCAACTTTCCCCGAACAGAACAGAAGAAAAGCGTCTAAAAAAAAAAAGCGAAAAGTCTCTAACCACCTTTAACAATTTAACAATTCCGAAGACAAAACGAGAAAAGAGAAAGCCCCTTGTTCAAATACTCTTAGTCTTAGTCTTTACTTCTTACTTTCGACTTACTTTTCCTTTTGGGAGGAAGGCAAGACCGAAATTAGTTTGTTTTGCTTCGCTAAGGACTTTTCCTGGTTTTCCTTCCCATATTCGATTCGATTTTCGAGTCGCGCAATGAAACTTACTTTAATTGAAAAATAGAGAAAGATTATGAGCAAGTGCATGTGATGCACTAATGATTTGTGTGATTTGTTGACGTGTTGCAGAAGCATCGGGCGAAATTTTAGGCGCGCCTGATTTGCACGTGCGTGCTGGCTCATCACTGCGTTTGGTGTGCACCCTGAGGCAATCAACGGAGCCGCCGTCGTACGTTTTCTGGTTCCATGAGCAGCGGATGATTAATTACGA
>JARJDT010021551.1:0-17883 GCA_030264655.1 Leptusa sp. GC000079
AACTTCAAAGGCGACTTTCATAGTAAAATTGAAATAATCCACCCCCAAGATCGACACTGGCCTCAATCGATAGGTAATTTATTGTAGTTTCGGAATATCATTTGAAAATTGAGTTTGGGCTTTGAGTTTCAGAGATATCGCTATTCTTCTGCGACGCCGCACTTTTTCATCGATGGTATTTTAAATTTTGGAAGCATTTTTCATAGTGAAATAATGCACCCCCAAGATCCGCACTAGTCTCAAACGATAGGAAATTTAATGTAGTTTCAGAATATGTTGTGAAAATTTTGTTTGGCCTTTCAGTTTAAG
This sequence comes from Leptusa sp. GC000079, assembly GCA_030264655.1. Classification (NCBI taxonomy): domain Eukaryota; kingdom Metazoa; phylum Arthropoda; class Insecta; order Coleoptera; family Staphylinidae; genus Leptusa; species Leptusa sp. GC000079. The sequence continues at coordinate 310 of JARJDT010021551.1, forward strand.
AGATATCGCCGTTTTTCAGCGCCGCCGCACTTCTTCATCGATGGAATTTTCAATTTCAGAGGCGTTTTTCATAGAGTAATAATACATCCCCAGGATCGACACTGACCTCCAACGATAGGAAATTTAATGTAGTTTCAGAATGAAATGCGAAAATTAAGTTTGGGCTTCTAGTTTCAAAGATATCGCCGTTTCTCTGCGACGCCGCACTTTTTCATTGATGGAATTTTCAACTTCAGAGGCGTTTTTCATAGTGAAATAATGCACCTCCAAGATCGACACTGGCCTCCAACGATAGGAAATTTAATGTAGTTTCAGAATATGTTGTGAAAATTAAGTTCGGGCTTTTAGTTTCTGAGATATGCGCAAAATTATGAGCTTCAACTTCCCCAAAGACACTTTTGCCGTAACTGATACGGTTTTCCTAATATTCAAGAAAAAGAACAGAAAAAAAACACAAAAATCTCTATAAAACGCAAACTATTGTAGATAAAGAAAAGTGACAAATACAAAAAAGATGCGCAAAATTATGAGCTTCAACTTCCCCAAGACACTTTTGTCGTAACTGTTACGGTTTTCCTAATATTCAAGAAAAACAACAGAAACAAACACAAAAATCTCTATAAAACGCAAACTATTGGAGATAAAGAAGTGCCAAATACAAAAAAGATGCTACCCATACAAATGCCGGATTGCGTTTATTTGCGGTTGGCGGTTTGCTACTTTTACGAATTTTGCTATGGCCATCTGGTAAAGTTGAATCGAGTGCGCGAAAAAACACTACGCGGGAAATGGCATCCAATAAGCAAACAACCCTCGGGAGGATAACAGTCGTTTAAGAAATACGTCTGCGGATTACTAGCCATCAAACAGCAAACTATGAACATTTCTTTCTTTTTAAGAAAGGCATTATATAAATATAAAGAAAGATCGCGGCAACAAAAACACATTCTATCGAACGCGCCGACCAATTTAAATTGAAATAATGTTGTTAAATTAGAAATATGTGTTCGCCTCTTCTAGAGAATTGAAAGCTGAGCGGCTGAGCGTCATATAATGAATGCCTTTCAAAGGACGTATCCGTCTGCCGTTTTGTTAATGGATTAACAATGAATATATCGTATTGTATGCTGAATTCTTCACTGTGAGTTGAGCACTCATATGCTGAATTTCGCCGGTTTTATGATAAATTCGTTATTCGCGTGCCATCGACATCGGGTGGGGCAAAAAGCAGGCGAAAACGTACAGCAAGGAATTTTTCCCCTTACATATTTTCATTTCTCTGTTGTTTTTCCTTCGTTTTATTTCCATTCTATACTTCTATTATGCTCATATTTTGTGTTCTCTGCCGGTATAAAATATGTGTTAAAATTATTGAATTTTTAACCAAAGCTTAAAAGCATCAGAACACATAAAAAGAGTGGAAAACAACAAGGGCCTGGTCCGTTCGGCTACAGTTTTCTTTTACTCGTTGTTCTTCACTGACGGCATATTATTGGTAAGTAGCAACTAGCATGAAGTATTTTTCGTTGCCTTCTTTTCCACTAATACATGCTTTGGCTTTGTACACGCTTTGAACGCGTATTTCGCAATACGAGAATGAAGACTGAAGAGAATAGATAGTCAGAGAAACAAAACAAGAAACAAGAAGATGAGTACCACTGGCGGGCTAAACAGCCATATTCCACGCGTATAAATAGCGAAACGCCGGCCTGTATCACTGCTCGCTCGCTGCACGCCGTTGTGTTATTTGTTCGGGTATCATTTTTCTTCCTCGAGGGCAATGAGACTTATTTAAAAGATAATCTTTAACAATAGCTCTGTGTGTTTTTATTTATACGCCTCGCGCTCCTATTGTCTCAGCTCTCCGACTTCGAACGCTCGCGACTGATTTACAATTTTCCACTCTTGTGTCTCTTGCTTTTCATTTGCTATTTCGCACTGCAAAAACGTGAAGCTGTGAAGGATAACGGATAACTAAACGTTTGTCTGCCTCGTGACGCGCTTCGATCAAAAATAATGAATACAGCAGCAAAACAGCTCCAAACAATCAAAATCACAAGAAAAACATAACTGAAAATGAAGAATTGCATGAATAATACATCTCATCCCTGACGTATGATATTATCCTGAGGGCAACTGCTTCTGTTTTGTATCACTCAATGCACGGAAATGTATATGTTTTGCATGTTTTTTTAATCATTTCTTATTAAGTATTGATTGTGCTTCGCCACCGGTTATTGAGTATAAAAAAGATGCGACAAAGATTTGCGTTTAGAATATGCTTTATTCGAGTATTAAAGTTATATGCCTGTGTCGTCTCGTTGCCTTTTTCGTTCTCTCGTTTCGTCTTGTTGCAAGCAACAATTTACAATAAAGTTTTACATGCACAAAAGATTGTTTCAAATAAATTTGATTTCTGAATAAACTACACCGGGGCGACACTTTCCTTAAATCTTAATATTCTACTAAAAGAAATAATTCACTTAGTTGATTACGAAATTAGTTTGCAATAATTACGTGGATTTATTTGAAATTCACAACCAATGCGAATTGCGAATAACATCATTGCTTGAAAGTTTCTAGCTAGGCTAATGCGTTATCTTTGAAGCTGCAAGTGAAACTAATGGGCACAAAAACGTCACAGTTCCGTTGGAAGCGTAAGAAAATACGGAAACAGCAAACGGTGCCGGGTTGACACAAACATATATAGCGGAAATATGGAAGCGAATCTCGGAATTTATGAACTTGCAAAAAGTGTCTCCGCTTCTCAGCGCGCTGCGCCCGGCGCCTCCACTACGAGCAGTGCGGGTACAGTTGCGTTTCAATGATAAAGAAGTTAAATGCGCGTCGGGTTCGCAGGTTACCAACAGATAAGCTAGAAACCGACTAGCACTGCCATTGGTATTGCCGGAAAGTGCAACCGAAATGAAGCTAACGAACGGCCAACGAGCGGACGGTGGTATTTAAACGAATTTACCGGCTTCGGCATACCATGGGCACATGGCACTGGCTATCCCATCGCATGTCGCTTATATTCTACCCAAATATAATCCCCAAAAATTATTACTAGCCCTAAGGACCTCTGAACCACGCTTTGTATTTGTACGTTTGAACAAGTGTAGGTATATTATATCTATCTGTATAGCAGCTAGAAACGACATTTCTTTAATTGATATTTACAATTTCAATCGCGGAAAGAGAAGGATCAAAGGAAAAAGTGCCCGGCTTATCAATTACCTACATTTGTAACTTTAACACCGACGACCGACTTTACTTATCTTGCTAATGCTAGTTACCTACCTATACGTTTCAAGCAAACTTTTTATTTTTGACTCGTAGCACGTCTGCAAGTTGAAAAATTAAAAGTAAAATATCAAACGAAACGAACATCGCACGATTGCTAGCTACACCTTGTCCTTCTACTTAAAACTTTTCCCTTATCGGCCGCTGGTTGATGTGTAACGCGCGCAAAGTTCGTTGCTTTCAGTTCTTGCGTTGCGGTAGACACAAACAGAATTTTAAATATGCTCTAACTCAACTACCGACCACAAATAAAAAACTGGCTAAATTGATTTTCAAACGCAAATTAATAAAATAAACATGTAGTCGAAGTGGGTAAATATATTTGATAATTCTAACTTTCACGGGAACGCCGCCGAAAGCCTCACAAGTCAAAGTCAAATACGAAATGTTCACTGTTCACCTCAATATAATATCCTGCACATGGCACACGACAGGAACGTTAAACGATAAGGTTCGCAAATTTCAACGGATTTTAACTGCCGAATGGCAATGGCAAATGATGAACGTTGAACGTATTAATATTAACAGCGTAAAAACACCCGTCCATCCAATAATTAAACTTTGAATATTTGCTATTCGACAACGGCCAACATTAATATATTATTATATATGTAATATTTGAGTGACCATTGAGTTCTCTTGTTTTGTGCGCACAATTCATGTTTCCTTTAACAAGGGAGTCAGTTGAACGAAGTTAGCCTTACTTGAATGATGACGGCTTATGTGTTTGCAAGAGTTCACTCACTGTTTAAGTTTTAAGCTATAGTTCGAAGTGTTTCAAAATTTATACATACGCATGCATATACACGTCAAGCAGGCTTTACATAAATTAAAGTTAAATAACAGTTTACTATGTTTAAAAGCGAAAAAAGTTAACAATCTTTATTACTTATTACCTTTATTGAAGCCGTTTTCACCTCCAATAGACAAAATTCCCTTTAAAAAAAACATCCTGAAATAACAAGCTTGACATGTTTAGGTAATCAAATAACCAAAACAAAAAGGACGTTCAAAAATTCAATGAAACACAAAAGCTTTTCATTATTCAATCATGTTTAGCTTAAATATTTTCGTTTTCATCACATGTTATCATTATCGTTATCATTAGCTTTATTATTTAGATTCACTGTATTACTCTATCAAGTACAGGTTGATTTAGTTTGAATTCATTAGATGTTACTTGAGTTTTCAGTTGTTTTCAGCTGAAATTGCATGTTTAAGTTCAAGTGAAGTATTTATACAAATATCAAATATGTTATGTTACAAATAAAGTACGAAACTGTTAACTGAGTTGAGTACAAAGCGCTTTGGCAATTTCTCTCACGATTTCTCCCTTTATACGATAAATATATACTTTAATATTCGTTATTAGTGTATAAACTTAATTAATTATTCCTAGATATTCATTTATTTATCAAGTGTTGATGGTACTGGCGATTCAAACCGATTGGTTCGGGTATATGTCGTCGTGGTAGTTTTTAGTTTCATTTACTTACGTTATGATCAATGTTTTTAAGTCAATCTTATAAGATACATTCACATTTATATAATAGTTTACATATTTTACATATTATTTCATTTACATTTACATTTATACATTGTTTGTAGTTAATTAGTTGTTGCATCAAAAAATAGTTAATGTTTACAACCATCTCGAACCTTCCTTCAATCTTCAATTCCCAAAATTAAAATTAACATCGTAAATAATAATAAAATAAGTACTAAATAAAATTATAAATATTAAAAGAAAGATCAAAATAGGTTAAATATTTACTTTTTGGCAAATAAATCACATTTAACTTTAACACATGAATTAAATTATGACTAAATCAAAGTGAAATTGAACTTAACTATAAAATAAAACAGTCAAAATGACTTAAAATTAAATTGACTACAAATTAAAAGATCATTTAAATTAGGCATGATTTGTTTAAATATTACTTAAAAACATTGGTTGTTTTATTCTTCGTTAGAAAATAAATTGTTATCCCGTTTGTCTCCGATGCATATGCCGTATTTTGACGCCTACACGTTTTCAGTTTCGCTATGTACATTTTATTTACAAATACAACTAACTAGCGAGTGATTTTTGTGTTATTAATCACTTTAATAGGTATATTAGTGGTTTATTCGGCAGACTTTAACTGCCTACTTTGATATCAATTTACTATTAGTTTATCAGTGTGTTTGTGCTTTTCTTTTGTACATATTTAATTGTTTGTATTCGTTAAATGTTTGTGGCATTACCTACAATTTATTGCTGTCTTCGACGTCTTCAATATCGTTATTTGATTCGCCACCTTCATCACCCTTACTGAGGCAATCACGAATACCTCTCAGGATAATCCCAACGCGACGATCCAGAGCCTTCAGATGCGGCTCCCACAAAATCGGAGTTACTGGATCCGATTCCATGCTCTTTCGCATTGCTTCACTCAGCTTCAATGGCTTCCCGTTGTGGAAACTGTAAATAAAGAAAGAAATAGTATGCACTGCGTTCCACATCGCATATGGTGTATGTATATGATATTAGTGGAGGTATTAATAGATGATTCGATGAGATAAACGTATAGAGTCGAACGAAAGCAAATATTGCGCAAAATGGTATAAGATTTTCGATTCGGTGTTGCAGTAAACTTAATAACGTATTCGAGCACAGTATAAGTTTAATGGAAAATAAGGATTAAGCGTCTTGAAGAGATACTCGACTCTTGACGAATCCAAGTGAATAGCGCGTGCGAGGACAATACGTGGAAACCGAAACCGGGTAGTTGCCGGTTGCCGCCGTTGAAATCGAGACACTAGAGAATTATTCGAGCGTTAAAGTAGATACTTCAAGGCTGAAAGATTTCCATTCGGTTTCCGTCATTCGAATTGAATCAGAATGCGTGATTTTTTGCGATATCAGAAAATCGTATATGTTTCAAGAATTAATACTCGACACTTTTACGACACATCAGTGCATATACTTATAAGAAAATTACGTCAGAAAATTACAAATTACTGACGCCTGTAATAGTGTAAATTCTCATTTTCCACGTCCTTGTTTTCCTAGCAACTTCGACAAATTCATGCTTGAAACTCATAAATATAAAATATGAATAAATCGTGTTCATGCACAAATAAACCGCACAGGTATAACAAGATAATAAAAATAAAACAATTTAATTAATCTCTTTGAAGTGTAATTCATTAATTCATTGCCTAATTGCGCTTGTTGGCTTGCATTTTACAATTATTTATTCAGATTTAGATTTATAATTGCTATTTAATTGCTTAATTTGTATAAGTTCAATTTTAATCGTAATTCAATGGCTATGTGAAGCCTTTGCGATTTTATTATGATGCTGTTCCGAGTGTGTCGGTGTGTGAAATGTAATCAAGCTGAATTCGTTAAACGCTATTATTGTTATTACTTGAAATTTGGCAAAAGGCTGCCCGGTCTGAATACGCGTTTAATTCTCTCGTTTCACTTATTCCCCCAACATCCACCACCAACCACCGTGGTCAATGCCAAATCAAAATTAATAACAATAAATGCGTCAGCTCGCGCACTCGCACTAGATGCGATGTGCAACGATGTATGCCACGTATATCCTACGCATGCTACGTACCGTGTGCGTGTATGTATAAGCGCGTTTATTTTGATTCGAAATTGATTGAAAACAATGAATGACAATGATATCGGCTGTGCAGATTGCGTCGATTTGTATTGGTTTTGTGGCGATCCGACAAAGTGCACGTCGCATTGATCACTTCAAGCCCGGACGTTTTTCATTTCGCCGTCGAGGGCTTGAAATTAAAATGCAAATGAAATCGAATATGAAAATTGCACGCTAGTCCAGTCCAAGAATTAAAAATAAGCAATCGGAATCGTACAATATTACAATTATGCTGATAAAAACACTGATCAATATTGGAGTTAAATAACAAAAAAACGAGCAAATCAATTATTGACGTTTTTCATTTGAACTGATTGTTTTTTGTAGTACTAATAATCTGTGGTACTAATTCCAGAAAAATAATTATTTAGAAAGTATCCGATTAATAATTTCGGGCCAATGTGATATATTGCTTTTATGTCTGCTTTTAATAAATAACAAATTTGAAATAAATAAATGTTCCTTTCTCTACCCATTCCCATTATTCAACGAAATGTACAAAATCTGCAAGAAATGGTAATCGTTTCAATACTATAAGCTGTGTAGCTGTATATTTTTTATCAATACCGGTTAAGTTATTGTTGCTGGCATATTTATGTAGATAATACTTAACAAAAACCAACGATATATCTTAGCATGCTTTGAATAAGAGTATTTGCTTATAAAAGGGTTACATGTGTAAGTGTATGCTTGTTCATGTTATGAAATAAAATACAAATTGTTTGCAGCGCTTTTCATCGCTAATGCTAATGGTTAACAACGAACAACCGCAATCGTCCCGCCAACGACGCCTGAGGCCTGTTTCATCAAGGTTTCGGTCTCTCAAAGAAATTACAAGAACTTGTCAAAATCGTCTATATTTCTGACAAAAGTCCGACAAGTCTGATTAGTAAACAAACTGTGAAAGAAAGTTTTCGGGCATTTGTTGGGTTTTGACCATGCCTTTAAGACTAGTCACTTGTCGGACTTGGAGCTCTAATAAACATGGCCTTAGTCTGTGTTCACTCCTTCTATGCCACACCGACATATTTTCCCTTTGCATTTCGCCTCATTTTCACTAAACGCTTGTTTCCAACGCCAACGGTTTCAAAGCCAAAGCAAGCATATTCTAATATTTAGTTATTTCGAGAATCCTTTAACACAATCGGAAAACACGAGCGATTATTGAAAACAGAAGATGAAAATGAATAAATAAATATATGTGTGTTAGGCCATAAATATTTGAAAATTCACTTTTTATGTGATGCAAAACAACGCACCAACACAAACACATCGTGGAAGGTATGAATGCGAAAAGCAAAAAGCATGTAACCTAAGCACAAATAAATATCTTCAATGCAAACGTTTGGCGTTAACCGAAAAGTCAATAGACAAAGAGGTTTTTTGATTAATGAACAACGAACAATCCCAATCGAACGAGTAGCATACAAATAAACGCGCAAACAATGAAAACATTGTTTGCGGTTTGAGTGTATCTGCAAAGCAGAAATTACTTATAAAGCTAGAACGCTGAGAGGGTTGGCAGTGAAAATTTGGTATTTATTTACCTGAAATTTTGATTAGAAAATTGCAATATGCAACTCTGTATAGCTAACAACAAATAATAAGCTTGAAAATTCGACATCATCCTGAATTGTACGATTGTACGATGTCCTTAGAAAGAAGCAGACGTTGCAAATACATGAGCGTAAAGCAACAAACAATGCTCTGCTACTCGGCAGCAAGTAACACAGCCGCAGCGTTCACGGGTGTCCTGCAAGTTGTAAGGAAACCATTCCTCGTCCTCGTTCAGAATGTTCGTCCCTGTTGGGTGCATGTGAGGGTGTAGGGTGGCTCTTCGGCGCGAAGAACGATTGTTCCACTCTTGCCACTTTGGCTGTATATCTAGATTAACAGGGTGTGTAAATATTTTACGTCGCGCTTCCGGACACTTTTTTAACGTCTATTTCTCAACAAGTCGCCGAAGGCTGTTATATACGAGCGCATTTCTCCTCCGTCTCGCATTGCCTTCAGCTTGCTGCTGCTTCTTCCTTCTGTTTGTTTCGCGTCCTCCTCTTATTTGACGCAGTGCTATTTGCTCTAAGTTTCAGTCAGCATCATGATGGTTCAATGCCAAGATGGGCATTTACAAAAGAACCAACAGAGAAAAGTCGAAATTTGGCAAACGCTAATTGACAGACTAAGTTACGAACGAGAAAACCAAATAAAATCCAAGAAATAAAAGTTATACTCGTATAAAACTGCAACTACACCTAAAGTCCAATGAGTTTGATGCATGCTCATTAAAACATAGGAAAATTATTATTGAAAAAATTTGAGTGCAAATACAATCATTTTTTCATCGATAAAACTTGAAAACCAATCAAATTGATACCGAAAGCATATAAAAACGTAAAACGCTTTCATCTTATGTTGGCAAATCTTTAAAGATTTATGTTCGCGCTGAATTTTTATACCAATTTGCTTTTATAGTCTTATACTCCACAAAATGCGCATTCCATCAAGGATTCTTTTATCTATTACCCATTACCATTTTATGCTATCACTGTGATAATTTACAAGCAACAAAAAGTGATAAATGTTTCCCATTTGAATGAAAGTCTTCATTACTTTACTATATAGTACAGGGCGATCGAATAGAACTGAAGACCAGTTGAATTTCGCGCCATAAATAAATGTCAAACTAATAGAATTTCTTGCCGCATTTCTTTGTACAAACTTTTTGTACTCGTGACACTCTCGTTGTACTCGTCTACCAATGAGATTACTAGATCATTAGAGACAACGTTGTTTCTGTAATCTCATTTTGGCGCGATATTCAACTGGTCTGCAGTTCTTGTCGATCACCCTGTACAACAACTATAATTAATTCGTCCTTTTCGTATTTTGAACAAGTTTGCTTGTGTATTTTAGATTTCGACTTAGGTAATTTGCTATTGTTGTTCTTTTTAGGTGTTTTCGTTATGTGTGTCTGTGCGAGTGTTTCCGTGTTTCTGGTTTAGAGTAATGTTTAAATCATTGATAGTAATCTGAGTTGCTTGTCGACTGACTAGGTAGAACCGCTGATAAAAAATCGTGCAACACACAGAAGCGAACTCAGGATGTTGAAACGAACTCAAAAAACGTATTTCGCATCTCGATAGAAATTAATGTTGTGCGGAGCACTCTGTTCGGACCGTCGACAGAAAAAAATCACTGACTTTACACAAGAAATCATACAAGATGTCTTCGAAAAGAGCAAATAATTAATGCCTGCTAGTCCATGCAGCGACAGATATTTTGCCAACGAGAACACTTTGTATTTAGTAGATAGAATCTATTGTTTTGTGTAATTCTGTAGCATAGTTGCAATCGCATAAAAAATTTAGTTTCCATTAAACCGACCGCAGCGATTTCACCACTTCTTCCTTCCTGCATGCTGTACAAAATTGGTCTATTGCCCAGTAGCTTTCCGACGAAAAAAACTAAACTCAAAATTGCATCCTTCATTTTACACTCGACAATTTTTCTTGCTTTCCAATGTCAAATTTTAATGAAAACGTAACTGAATGAATTGTTAACACTGCTGCAATGTGCACGTTTAAACGATTTAATTATTATTAATTAATTAAATTCAAGAAGGAAACGAATTGACGATGCAAAATTAAGACGCAGACGCTCCGTGAATAATTAATTAGGAGCGATATTACCACATTTTATTCGACAATTAAGTTCGCGGCAGAATGAAACGAAAAATGTTCGACTTCCTCCGAGGAAGAGAAGAGTAAAAATACGGAAATACAGCTATCTATCTATTGTCGGTATTCGATATTTTCTCGATACGTGCGGTTGTGGGGTGTGCGAAAAGCATAAGCAGATATTTTAATGGAATTTTCTTCCTGGAAGTTTGTTCAGACATCATAGGAAACTTAACGTTGTTGTCTGCTATGAACATGTATCAACCTTTCGACGTTGTGGTTGTTGCTAAAATATGACTATGCAATCATGGGCATAGCATAACAAGTAATGGAGGTAACAAGCGAGTGCTTCACTCTCTTCTCGAACCTAAACACCCGCCACGCCGCGGCTGAAGCTCAGCGCAACGCACCAAGAGCGGCAAAAGCAGGACGCGATGCAGAAGCCGGAAATTGACTTTTATGAAATGTGTAGTGTTTATTCAACCTCCGCAGATTATGTATTCATGCATGATACATACGGATACGACGAAAGCATCATGAAGCAACAGAACGCGAAACGAGCGCGAAGGAAGGAAAAGGAACAGCACGGCAAGGAAGAGACGATAAGAGGCGGCGGCGGCGGCGGCGAGGATGCGAGGAAGGATGCGATTGCGATACTGTGGCGCAAACGAAAAGGACGAACAACACGTGAGCGTAACGTAACGCAATGCTGTAATCATAAAACGTACGACATAAAAATATAATACGCGCACACGTAAAACCCGAAAACGATTTCACCTTGTTGCTCTCTAGTTCTAGTCATGTAAGTAGGAGAAACTGAACCTTTATAGGGAGCCAGGAAGCAGGAATTGAGTGACTCATAAAGCTGATTTTCATGAATTTTCATACATTTTACGACTTCCCTAATTTCCTAATACTAATTATTTTGATTTTATATTAATAAACGAAAGCAACACGAGAACCGGAAACGGAAACACGTGAGTAAGTTGTTATATGCTTATACCGTAGACTCGAGTATAATAATAAATAATCGGGCCTGTAATTTATTTAATGCCGAATTCAACGAAGGACGAAGGCGTACGCGATTTTTTATTGTTTGGTGAAGCACGGGAAGATAAACTGAGAACTCGTTCGCCGTTCGGCCCATCAATTAAGCATTTTTACAAAGTCGCCCCAGTTAATTGGCGTTTCGAAATTAAGTGTCAGCTTGAGTTTACCATTTTATCGCGAATATTATGTTCGTAGATGAAGAGAGACTTAAATTTAAAAAAGCTTTTACCATTAAAGGTGCGCTCTATTTTTATTATCGTCTATTTTACATTTCGCTAATACGTCAGAAAAGTTTAATAGGTTGGAGCTTACCTCTGAGAGCTTTAATAAGGGTTTATTTCGCATCAAGCCAGGATTGGAATTGACTAACGAGTTGGGTACCGATAGCGCGGTTGTCTATACTTGTCGGAAACTTCCACTTTTCCACCCATCGATGGTTCGCCAAGGCGAGCAAAGCAGTATAACCGAACTGTTCTCTCACCTGAGATAAAGTGTTTAATATTGATGCGACAGGTTTTCCCCGCGTGCATATTACAGCAGCCAATCTGCCCTCTTGAGTAATGCATAGCTTTAGACATATTCGAGATTTCTCCATACGCCCTAAATTAACATTTTGCCAACAAAAAATACAAATAAACCAACTCAAGTTTCAAACAATAGGGCTATTCGTTTATTGTGTTTGCCTAGCTAATCTCAGTTAATTGTGAATTTGGTCTCGATTTTGGTTGTTTCTGTATTTTATCCTAGTAAAAAATAGATTAGTTAGACTAACCAAAAGATTATAAATCTTCAGGTTCGGCTCCATTATGGAGTGTAGAAAAAGAATAGGAAAAGTTGGAAAGAAAAGAAACACGACGAGTGTAACATTAACGAAATCAATTAAAGTTTATTAATTGCGGCGGACGGCCCTCGGCGATACGACTACGTCTACGCCTGCAAGAAGAACAAGAGCGAAGATACCGCACCGCAGTTTCCTCCATAACTGAGAACATCTTAATTGTTACTGAAGAAAAGAAACATCCGCATCCCCAAACGGGTTCACTCTTTGTCGCGCATTTCCGCTTTTATTTCAATGTGTATCCATGAATGCCTGAGTTGTGCGAACAACTTGTACATTTCTACTTTTATTCCCCGTTTACTTTTCGCATTATACTCTTTCCTTGTGCTTCCATTTATATTTTTATTTGCTGAATGTATATTTGTCTTCGATGTTTGTTATTTTATTAGGTTAGTGTGTTTGCACTTGTTTCGAATTAACTACGAACCTGCAACCGCACAAAACTTGTTTTGCTTTTTTTTCAAATTTCAATTAAAAGCTGATTATTGGCCTGCTTTTGCTTACATAAATAGTTTTTACACATTTTTCATTGTTTGTTCTATGGTAAATGTGTACTTTATTAACTTATTGATTATTTATGTGCGAGATAAAGAAAGATAAATAAAAATGCAATAATGATAAAAAAAGGGAGAAGCATTAAGCGATTGAGTAAAAAACGCATTAATTTCTTCCTGCTGCTCAGAGAAAGAGAGCTCGCAATCACTATCCCCTAATATTCCGCATTGTTCCTGTTTCAAGCAAACATAAAAGCCGTTAATGTTTTTTAAATGATGTTCACCTTGTTCTTGTTCATGTTCATTACGCAGAGACGAAACGAATGGAATGAACCGACGATTACAAGGCAGGTACCCACGAAATTGCTTTTGTTCATTTTAGTGCAATATCTATTGTTCTTTACACAATGTACTCAAAAAATCAATTAAAAGCAAACGCTTCTTCGTAGCAATGTCTAAAACCGCTACAACGGTATTGGTGTTCGAATTAAGCGAGATCACCTATTACCGGCCGGGGATGCTGTGCGAGTGCGGGTGCGAGTGCCGAGATGTGTTTAGTTTTAAGCAACTTTTAACATTTACTCGAAAGTTTTTCATTATCGGCACATTTGCGTCGTTTTCCGAGAATTGAGTGCTAATGTAATTTTCATTGAAACGCTTTATTGAATTAATTAATTTTTAATCAATTCAATTAAGCCAGATCAACTATATGTGCACACGCAATCGATTTAATCGTTCAATTGTAGGGTGCAAACGCACGGAAACTCAAACAAGCAAACAACCCTTAACAAGTTGTGTTTCGACCGACGTTAAAGTGTTCGAACATGATTCGGGCAATTGATTCAATTCGCACAGAACCGGACTAAATCAAACTTATCTGAATTGCGCGTCGTTTTTCGCCGAGTCAATTGATTTGCAAATGCGGCGCTGATTAAATATATTAAATTGCCTTTCCGATTGTTAACAGTAACCGTATTAATTAACTAAGTCGTCATTCAAAGTCGCCGCCATACCCAAATGAAACCCAATTGGAATCGACCAAAGTACCCTCTTCGAAATGTTCTAACAACATTTAAACAATCAACGGATTACTCAAAGGTATAGTCTATTACTGTAAATGCCGGTTACCGTTCCGGAAGCCAATTAATTACTCCTTAGGTGCCATTCATCGCATTCATCGTTCATCGCGCCTAAATTTCATTCCAATGAGTCGCACCGACTTGATGTTATTTAAGCTTTTACTCCACGATTCTTTTGTGCGGCAAGAAAAAGGCGAAGTAATAGAAATGAAGAAATGCATTAAGGCTGAAAGAAGTGAGTTAAATCGACTTGTATTGGATTTAGATCTCCATTTACGAAGAACAGATGAACGTTACGTTAGGTTTGCTTGTAAAAATGGCAACGAGTCAAGAGGCACTTCGATTAGGAGCAGAGAGCAGAGCAATAAGTTTTATGTCATCTCAACTTCATCTCATTGATCAAGTTGATTTTCGAGAAAGCAATTTCATACAAACGCGATGAAAGTGAAAATTGAAAAATGGAAGTTAAAGTTTTGCCTGGTTCTGTACTTGAATAAAGTGGGTAGATAAAACCTTAATTCTTCTCTTTCTACGACGATAATAAAAAGAAATTCATTCGCTTCCGTTTTGCCCGCCTTTTCTTAAGATTATTATAGTCATTACTTCCAGTGTTTCAACGGTATTAGTTTACATGTAAACATGTCACCTGTTTCCACTCAATTTAACAACTCTTCCAGTCTTCCACGTCTTCGACAAGCAAAGCGATAAAAAGGCAACAAAACAAAACAATGAAGTAAATGTTTGTCTATCAATCAACGTGTCCGCCGACGTATAATTTTAATAATTGTCTATAATTCAAATAATTGGACTTTTTGATGTGATTTGCTTTTTATCGCGCATCGCACCTTGTCCGGCTTATTACGATTTCGAGTGTAGCAAAGGTCAAATCGATTGCAATTCCTTTGTTTGCTTTGCATGGCCTTACTGGCTTTCTTTCCCGTTTGTATTATTTACTTTTTAATGTTTATGGGCAGCGCAGTGCGAGTGTGAGCCAAAGGGTGGCCGTTAGAGCGCTCGCGCTGCTGTAATCAAAATAAGCGAATCGGTCGAAAATGGGCGATGAGGGAAAAATAGAGGGCGAAATGCGCGCATCATTTATTCAGAAATCAATTAATCGGTCGGAAACCTATTCACAACGTCCGAATGAATAATTCACTCCATTGAATGAATGTGGAAATCGTTTTCGACAAATATATAGAAGGATAGAAAAGGTCTGACAATCACACGTTCCGATAGACTTGCCGCTGGTTGCCGCTGCCGTCTCGTATAGTATGCATTGCCGGCAGGCAGGCAGCGAGCGGAAGAGTTCCGCGATTTTGGTGTCGTGGGAGCCAGGAAAACCTATCACACGTCCGTGGAGACCCACATCCAGCAATCCACCCATCTCCCGACGTTATTCTAACAAAAGTCAAAAGTGGAAGTCGACTTCGACGAGCGAACTCATTAGCCGCGTGCCACGCGTACATTATTTACGTGTTAATCGGCGAACGTCTCTCTAAGCGCGCAAATCGCAATAAATAAATGAGGAGCACAGCAACATTAGGAAAACTACAACCGGCAACGCGCGATCGCGTATAGCATAATGCATAATGGATTGTAAATGTTGGGTTAAGTTAAGTTAAGACGGAAGAAAAACTCACTCGAGCAGCAACGTCAAAGTCGTCTCGCGGATCATGCAGCATTGAAGGAGCGGCGCCAAAATTGAGAGCTCGTCGTGGAATGGCTTGCCAAATCCTCGTCCGTGATCCAAATGAATCGTAAAAGTGTCGTTGCCGAACTCTCTGCAATGCCGATGAATGCGAATAATTAAAACATACGAATATTTTTAGATCAGTTTGGCAGGCCTGGGTTCGACGCTAGCTAGGATAAGGCTGAAAATATGTTACAAGGGCGAAAGGGATTTATTTATATACCTGAAAGTTTCATAATGATGTCGGTCCATGTTACCGGTGAGGAAGTCAAAGATGGACATGTCCATGAGATCGTAGAGACGTCGTCCCTTATCGTACGGAGGAATTTCGCGCACCAGAGCGCAGTAATTAGATTCTAACTCCCATTGGGCCTTCCTTCTTTTGTGATAGGACCTTCGCCACGGATGTCTCCACACCTGCAATTATGCAACAAAAATCTAGCATAGTATTCGCTCCATATGGGCCAATAAAATATGTGTGATTTTTGTCTGTATTTCTTTTGACTTGACGCGAACGTAAAAGGTGGGAAATTGAGTGCTGCTCGTAGAAATACGTACCTTTCTCGCGCCGACTTCGTTCGGCGGCAGGAATGCGGCGAAACTGCCCTCGAGCATATCCGGATTGCCGCAGATTGCGTGCGACGTGTCGCAATAATAGCTGCACTTTCCATGAAAGCAGAGATTATCCGACGGCGACACGAAGAACGTCTTCAATAGCTCAGCCTCAGCCTTGTGATAGAGTTCCGACGTCATGTTTACCATGCGCCCGCATACAGGCATTGCTCTTCGATAACCGAGCAATCTGTGCACAATCAGACAAACGTACGAATATAACGGATGCGTTTCAAAGAATGGCAAGTCTTGTTTAAAAAGTAAAAAGTGTCGTTAAGCGACTCTTCATTACCTGTCTAAATGAAAAGAAGCGATCTCGGAGTTGTGACGTTCGTAGTCGGTGAAATAGAAGTGATTGGGCAAAGTCTGCTGCTCCCTCGGGAATCTGCAACAAATACGCTTAGTTATAGACTCAGCATTTCGTTGTAACGAATGTTAGATGCTAGACTCTCGAATCCAGGAGTAACACGTCCTTCCGCCTTCCCCAACTTGATTAATATATAGTTTCGTACAAATCAAGTCGCACCATTTCTTTTTAAACCCATCGACCTTTCGATTTTCCTAACTAAAATAACATCAACTAAAGTTCGACTCATTTCAATATGAAACTATTGACTGATGAATCAGAATGAGAGAAGTGAAGCAAGTGCATAATGCGAAAGACTCCGAGAGACATCAAGAGTCGCTTGAATACGTGGCTAATCTTGTTCTGGGCCAAAGACATCAGACACCTAAACGACAAAAGAATTGCCGCATGTCATAGAAGCAGAAGAGAATGTACGAATAAAGAGGTCTTGCGGGATGGCGGGTGTGAGGGGTCCTGGCCTCATCGAGGTCTCATAGACATTTCATAGATAACGTAATATGGTCGACGAGAAGACAAATGACATTATGAACGAGAAAAGTTTCCTCTTTTCAGCACAAGAATGAAAGACCTAATGTGCATAATATGCCAGTTTTTCATTCGCTTTCCTGCTCCTTCTCCTTTACAAACGATGCATTCTAATAAAATATTCTTCTGCACATTAGATTACAAGAACAAGAACGAGCACAATAGTATATTGTGACTCTAGGGCAGAAAGTTGAATTTGCCGGCCCGCCGCTTTTTGTCTGCCCGAGCGAAGCGAGGGCAGCAGGAAGCGAAGGGACGGCAAACAACTTTCAGCCCG
>JARJDT010021552.1:0-23054 GCA_030264655.1 Leptusa sp. GC000079
GATTAGATTTTGAGCCAAAAATTTTCATTTCCTTCAAAGCAAAAGACAAAATTACAAATTACAATAAAAAGCGTTTTCAGGCCTCATCGCAAATTCCTACCTTGCGGTCAAATAACATTGGTCTTTTACCACCTAGTGACACAATACACTATTATTATGTCCGCTGTCAAAGTCAGCTGAATATCAAATCAGTCAGTTCGTCAGCTGATTTCGATCAAACCCCACCGTCAACAACTTGTTTTGTTGTTATTTTTAACTTTTCGATAAGTTTTCGATAATCCACCAAAAAAACAAGCAAATAGCGATGAATTAAATACCCGGTGCACTTGTAGCTGCTGTAGTAGATAGAAAATGACTTCGCACAGCGACAGCGAACTCGCCACGCACACCCAACAATCAAGCAAAATCAAATTCAAAGCAAAAGACAAAATCAAAGCGACCGAAGTGGTGAACAGCACGCTGATCAAAGCCATCAAGGCCATACAAATCACACGACACGAGCAAACCCTGCTGAAACTAGTGGCTGTGAACAATTTAGAAGGCGTCCAAGGGCTCCTCGAGACTGGCACGAGTGCGAATTGCCATGATCAACTCAACCGCACGCCACTGCACATGGCATCTAGTCGCAGCTTCACCGATATGGTGCGACTGCTCCTTGAATACGGCGCTGATCCGAACTCCCAGGACATCTTACTCAACACCCCGCTGCACCTTGCCGCCTGCAACAGCAATCTTGCACTCATCAGGTTGCTGATTGATGCTGGCGCTGATCTCCGGCTACTCAACATGAACCACAAGAATCCTATACAGATTGCTCTCAGTAAATTGGGGATTTTACGGCAGAGACTGTTCTGTTCCACTAGTGGGGCTCAGGAGATTACAAAGATTAAGAGTGAAGTACAGGAAATTGTTGACTTGATGATTGCAGTATGGGCGAATAAGACTACAAAATGGGGACATCATCGCACTAATGTTACTGATTTAGAGATGATGAAGTTGTCTCTGAAGGAGTGCGAACAAGTGCAGCAGATTGATTCGCAGATGAGTAAACTACTATGTGAATTGGAAGCGTTCTCTTTGTAACTTTGTAATATCGTAATTGTAAATTTTAATAATAGTGATATTTTCCTTGTTTTTGTTTTAAAAGTACTACAATAACTTAATTGATAAGATTTATATTTATTGGTGTCTATTTGTTTTACGACTTTAAGTTCGAAAATTACTATTATTCGTTAGTATTAATTAATTAAAGTATTTTTATTGATATTTGGAATCATTTAAGTTCATTATGAGTGATTATCAAATTTTTAACATTTTGATAACAAGAGACAGTTGTATTGTTGGTTGCCTATCACTAAATTGCGCATATATGAATATCAGTCAATTTCTTCATTAACATTAAAATCTTTGTTATAAGTTATAACCATATTATAACATTTTACTTTAGGAACATGGAATTGAAATTTGGAATTTTATAAATAATTTCTTAGGAAAAGGGAACAAACATTTCTAACAAAACAAGTAAAATTAACAATAGTATAACAAATCGCACTAAAAATCATTTAACAATATTCATCAACTAATCTTAACATATTGTTTATGTATTAATAGATATAAAATAGATGTTTGATGTCCCTTTACCACTTTTCAATATTCATAACTCAATTTGACTATTATTTAAAATTTATAGGCCTTTTAAAGGTCCATCCTTTGACTAATCTTCATTAATTATCGATTAAAACATTTTAAGTAAAATTGTTTAAAGAATGTTTAAAATTAGTATGTTTTGTTTTGTTTGGAAAGCTTCACATTAAACAAGTTTGCTATACTTTTTCAATATCAAATTGGGAATAATCAATTTCAAATTGATTATTCTCAATTTGAAATTGAAAAGGTATAGTTAATCACAGCCCGAAGTAAAATTGTTTCATGCGCCTGTTTCGTATAAATTAATGTTCATATGTCAATGTTTTGATTGTTAATATAAATGCCAAACATAACAATTTATTATGTACATGATTTATACATGTTGCATCGAGCGCCATCTGTCGGTCACTAGGAATGTGTCTCACTATCGGGCTTAAGTCAAGTAAAAATATTGCATATCTTCATATCTATGATACAATAGCAACCGAGCTAGGTTATGTTCGCCTATGCTATTTATAAAAATTACAATTAATTGCTCCGTAGTAGTTGATGGGAATGTTGATTTAAAATCTCGTTAAAATTAATTAATACTGGTTCCATCGAGGACAAAACAATATCAGCGAGTTTGCCCCCGGTGGTGCTGGCGGCGCTGTCCGCGTATCAAGGAACCAAGACGGACGCCAGCCCCGGGAACATCTCGCCTTGGATCGGCCCATATTCGACAATCTCCCCATCCACAGTCATGTACCCTTTTTCGCTCATATCCGGCTCGATGCGGAACGCGCGCGTCGCAATCATCTGAATCGAATCGCCGTGACTCGCACTCATGTGCGTCCCGTCGCTCAAGCCAAGCAGGAAATGAAACAATTGCGCGCGCGTCGCGTCCGCCTTGATGATCACCAGCCATATGATGCCATCGTTGAGCTTCGCATCAGGCACAAACAGGCAGTCTTCGCCCAAGTGGCTCGGATAGGAGGCGTGCACCATGATGAAGCGACCGTCGACGCACTGCCAATGCGTTGGCGGCGGCGCGCTGAGGCACGGCAGCTGCGACGGCGGCCCGAACATGCGCACGCTGCCCTTGTGGTTCTCGTCGACGCCGCTGTCCGCCGTCGATTGGTAGCTGCTATTCGTGGTGGCCGAAAAGTACGCGCTGCGCTTTGACGCGGCGCTGTGCCACGAATCGACGCGTTGCCGCCCCCCCGCCGAATTGCTCGTCTCCAGCCCTAGGGCCAGCTCAGTGGGCATTTCGATGTTGTCCGGCTTCTTGAACTCGTGGCTGTTGCGCACCGGCGTGTTGGTGGCTGGTAAGTAGTAGACTTTGCCGTGGTAGCTGCGCAGGCCGATGAGGCGCGCGAGGCTCCAGATCGTGAAGCGCTGCCCGCCGAGGATACGCAGCTTTTCGCTCTCGATGTCGATGTCGGAGAGGAAGCCCCAGCCGACGGACAGGAAGGAGAAGAGGATTTGGTACGTGGTCTCGATGCGCACCAGGTCTAAGGGAGTGCGCGTGTTGCGCACGAGGGACAGCGCGGATGGAAGGGTGGTGCTGGAGGCGTACGGCTCGCCGAAGTTGTGCGCGATGCTGCGCGCGAGGCCATTGCCCGAACCGCCGGGGATCACGCCGAGGGGGATTGTGCGGATTGCTTCTTCCCAGTCGTAGCGCTCGAATATACCGTTGATCACTTCGAAGATTATTCCATCGCCGCCCACCTGCGACAATAACAATTTCACCATTAAAATAATATACAAATGTTCCAAAAAGACTGAGCAGATTTGAATTTCTCAATTTCCCGCCAAGACATTCGAAACAACTTGCACTAAAAATACTATAAATATTTCAATAGACTATTTTGTATTTTTATTTTAAATAGTTTTTAGATAATCTATTTACATTTACATTTAAAAGTCAAGCCTTGGTATTAAAGTATTTGTATTTATAGAGATATTTTTGTATGTTAAAATAGTTAGAACTGTTAAGAGAGCAGGTTTGGTGATTATTTAGTTGCCTACCTTTAAGGAAAATTATTTGTTTTATTAGAATTTTTCCTGCTTTGATATTTATGATATTGATGATTGATTAATGATATTATGACATAAAAAAGGCCTAAACTTAACAACGAAAGCAGCAAAATATTTTCGTAACCATCTATTCATATAATTGATATAACTATCAATTTTTAAATATCAATATTTTCAGTTTTTACAGTTTTTTTACTTGATCTTAATTCATTTATTTATTCATGGAAAGCTTCAAAGTTGGTTTCAAGTAATGGAATAATAAGTTGATAAGTATTTACATCTTTATCATGGAATATTTGTTTATCAATACAAAATACAAATATCAGTTGCAATTGAAAATTATGCAAATAATACACCCTATATCATCCTCTATTAAATATTTAATAAATAACAAAAGTTAAGTGTAAATTTAGAGTGTGATAAGAACGCTTACAAGCATTCCCGCGAAAAAACATTCATTCATTTATCATTATCATCCAAAAACTTTGAAATTTTTGATTCAATTTCCAAGTTATTTTCAAGTGCAAAATCTTTTCAACATCCGTTAAGGCAGGACATGTAGCAACATAAATTATATCTTGACCTTTTGGTTTCGTTTTTATAGTTTGGTTAAATTAGCGATAAGATAAGGTAATGCTAATGCGTTTGAAATACCATTTCGTGTTTTTACGGCAATGCAGCAGCGATTTAATAATTTTCAACTCAAGCGAGCATCCAACATGGACCATGAGCGCAGCAGCATTAAAGTGATATAAAATTAAGAAACAGCAAACAGCAACAAGCAAAAGTTAAACAAGTGAGAAACATCCTAATATTTAAGCAATACGATGTCGTTGCATGCTCTTTATTGTTTTATTGTTTAATGATAATAAATATTTAACAAACAGCAAACACGAGACTTGCGACACGAGGAATTGACAACAACCTCGTCTCCCATTCAAAGCAATGTTCGTAATAACACAACGGTAATAATATGTTTTAGTTTTATCCAGTCAAGTAACAAGTTGCAAACAGTAATTAAAGGCAAAGGCGATCTCGAACCGAGACAAATAGGAAATATCCGCATCCTTGAAATTTGAAATCGAATAGTGTAATTGACTCGGAAATAACTAATTTTCGCAGTTTTCAAACCAGTCAATAATTTTCTACCATTTTATTGCATATATTGAACTAATACGAGAGTTAACGGTGTAATTTCCATGCGAATCATGCTAATAACATGAAAGAGTGCATGCTTATTGCAATTTACATTCAATTATAACTTTATTTCAAACTTAATAAAACTCGTTACGTCGAAACATGACATGAATACATAGGAAGTATATGTATGGATGTATACTGTGCATATACAGGGTGTTTCAAAACATTTCTACATTGATTAACCTAACTTTATTTACATGACATTTAAACGTCAAATTATCAATTTAGTTGACGTTTAACTGTCAAATGAATAAGGTTAGGTTAATCAATGTTGCCAACTGCAAATATGAAATGTCACTAGAATACAAAGGCGGCAAATTCAAACTATGGAACACCCTGTGTTTATGTACAACTTTGTTTGTTTTTGTAATCAAGAATCATACCTTAAATGAAATGCAATAAAACAAGCAAACAAGTAAACAATGCTAAACAGTGAAAGTGACTCAATCTTATACCGTTTATGGCTTTGAAAACGCAAATAAGTTGCTTCATTCATTAGCAATATTGCAATAGTGAAGTTTTAGTAGTATTAGTTGTTCAACGGTTGTAGCCTTGTAGTTTGCCTTAACTAGCAAATTAATTTAATTCCCAACAGCGGTAACAGCACATTTGATGTTATTGTGTCTGATGTGTTAAATTATTTACCACTTGCAATTTTATTGGTAATATGGTAATGTTTAATGAACTTTTAATTTTAACTTTGAAATAAATAATTTCCTTCAACGTTAAGTTGGCAAAATATTTACTCTTTGCTGCTTTACATTTTTTATCGTATTGTTAATTATCGATAATTAAATAATTATAGCAAGTTGTTGTAACAGGAAGAAAACTGAAAAGGCAGCAAATTGAACTTTGGGATTTACCATGCTTGTACTTACCTGGTTTTACCTAATAGTTATAGTAAGTGTTTTTTAAACCAAATGCAACTTGCAATATTTCAAGTATTCAAACATAAGTTGACTTAGTTTACTGTTTGTAATGTTTACTTTTGATAATATCCGATGTTGATCAGTATCGTATGTTCTATTCTAGGTACAAAATGCAATATTATGACATATACCGCACATGAAGACACATCATACACTCACTTACTATACGGGGTATCCTTATCTTATCAAAATTATCAAAACATGTTTCGCCCTATATGATATGATATGAAGTCTATTTTGATCATTCGTCACTTGAGCACATATCATATAACACGCCAAAATAAACTACTTCCAACCCAGATAAACACAAAAAATTATCAATGATTATGAGATTTACTTTACTTATTATTAGGAGAGCGGAAATTCAGGCAGATTTCTAAACTTAAGAAACGGATACGAACACTAAGGAAGAAAAGAAGAGATAATGTTTGCACCTTTACTTATCTTTTTTTTGATAAGAATAAGAAATGGTATGTCAATGTGTTATGTTTGTTTTTAATTTGAGAAGATAGGCTTGTAAGCAGGGCTTTTCTTTTTCTTTTTTTCGTCGTCTGCTCTAAATTCTTTACTTTTAAAAGTTACGTATTTGAAAAACAAATTATTTTTCGGGGAATTTATTAACGTATTTGAAATACCAAATGCTTTAAAGAAAAATAATATATTAGAAACACAAAATAACCCGAATATGACAAATTGTATAGAAATTACTCAAAATAATCAAAAACATGTTTTTCCTACGAGCATGCTTGAAAATTAACATTTTTCAACCGAATTTAAACACTGAATGTCGTTTTGTTGCAGAATGATTTCATTCTGTAACAAGTTACAGAATGAAAATAGGTAGTGCCCTCTTTAAACAAATAGTAGAAATGAAAGGTCTATTGCTACTTTTCGAAAATAATCCTTTTAACAAAAAATGTTTATGAATTACGCTTACATAGATAATAAGATATTATTTGTTTTAGTTTCTAATTTAAAATTAATTCTCAAAAAAATAATTGATTTTGAAAACAGATTTTGTTGCCATCGCCACCTATACGCACATCAGCTAACCTACAAAATGTCAATCCAGTCTCAATCGTTTAAAAAAACAAATTCAAAGCAAAACCGAGAGTGAGGTAAGCTCGAGAGTAAACTTTTTTACACTCATTTTTAAGTGGATAAGGTTGCACTTTTTAGCTCTAGTGAAATAACGCAAATAAGTTCTGAATAATTTAACATTTGCAGAAAAAATATTGTTTGACCCTCATGTGTAAAGTCACTTTGTGCCACTATTGAGTCGTGTTCCTATTGTAACACTCGCGCAGAAAAGTGCAACTTTCCGCACTAGTATCAAAAACAACTATTAAATACTTACCAGTACAATGGCACTCCAATTAAAAATATTGGTCTGCCTGACGTACTCCCTAGCATAATTGGCATAACGCGTAATATTGAGCTCGTAGGCAATCTCCGCTTCCTGCAGGACAGGCGCGATCTTTTGCAAGAATATCGTCCGGCCCTTGCCAGGACCACTCTTCGGATTGCACAGCACGAGCAACTTCCGCTCCTCCTTGGCGCCCTTCCCCAGATGCAGCTCGCCGTTGGGACTCTCGCCGCGGACGAGCATCTTAATCATAACGCGCCACTTTTGCGCCTCCTTGTTATTATCCTCGTACTTGTCAAACGACCGGAAGCGCAGCGTAATGATGGTGCGTTCGCGCTTCACCGGCACGCTCTTGTTATTATATTGCAAGATGTACGCGTAAATGTACAGATATGAGCTGATATCAGTGTCGTCCTGATCGCCGGAATTTTCGTCGACGACATTCAGTGAGCCTCGCGGCAGAGACTGGCAGGAGCACGAGCGCTCCTTTTTGCTGCGCAGCGACCGACATCCGATGATGTCCCGAATGGGAATCTCCGTCTCCTTGGTGCTCGTTTCGGTTTCTTTGACTAGGACGAGTCCTTGCCGGGTGAGGCGCACGCGAAAAACCGAGTTTTTCTTCGTGAGCACATAGAACGTTTCTTCTAGAATGATTCGGTTCGGATTCGTATCGGTTAGTTTTCGATGAATATCACTCATGGTTTCTTTGATTTTGCTAATCTTTGCTTATTATCATTAATTATTAATAAAATAAATTATTCTAATGGTTGTTTTGTTAGGCGGTTTTGGTTTAATTTTTGATTTGCTTCTAAATATTTTAAGTAGTATTTGTAGGCGCGACGTCAGTTTTTACTTCGTGTTTTTTTATTAGTAATTTATATCACAACACAATGAATGAAATGATGAAAGCTGAATCAAATGGGTCTAACCGGAACGCATTTCCATGCTGGTCGTCGCCCAGCAAGCACAAGCGAGCAGCCTAATAAGAAAATGATAACATCAATGATAACATTTATAACGACACCACACGGCTGATATTGGTGTGAGGTGCACGCACAATCGGTGCTTGCGCTGCGCTGTGCGAGGATTGCGCGACCGAACTGAACTGAACTGACTTGGAACTGACATTTTCGTCGCGCCGCGCTCGCTTTTCTGTTCGATATAGCGAAATGTGAATCCTCTCGCATTACTACTACACGTGTACTACACGTATTCAAGTGCCGCTGTGTAGTTGCGGAGGATTTTAAAAATTACGTCACATGCACCGACCAACACATTCACCCGTTACTTGCTAAAGTTGTTGAATGTAAAGGTCAATTCACATCAACCGAATAAATCACGTATCCGTGCTGGACTCTATTAATTGATAAATAATGGTCAAAATCACGTCAAAATGGGTAAAAAAGTAATCTTTATTTTTATTGGTTGATTATTGGTTTGAATGATGTCCGTGTATGTATTCATTTGTTTGTGCGTATCTAACGGTTTAATTAACGGATTGAATGGAAATAACTCGAAAAGTATTGAGTTTTCGTTAAAAATATAGAGGAACATTGTTATAGACAATTTAAATACAAACAACTTTTGGTGTAATTGTTGCAATTTGTTCCTTAAAATGCGAATTTCAGAGTGAAAATAGGGATATTCCATTAGAATTTCAATTGTTCACACGAAATACGCATTTTGGGAAAAACTAATTTCCATTTTTGTTTGTTTTCCTAAGAAATTGTTTATTGCGAGATTTATTGCTGTATCCGTGCTGGACTATATTAATTGATCCCGGAACTGATAAATGGTGGAAAAGTAATCTCGGTTTTTATTGGTTAATTATAGGTTTGAATGATGTCCGTGTATGTATTCATTTGTTTGTGCGTATCTAATGGTTTAATTAACGGATTGAATGGAAATAACTCGAAAAGCATTGAGTTTTCTTAAAAAACAGAGTGAAAATTGGAATATTCCATTAGAATTTCATTTTTTCACACGAATTAAGCAGTTTTGAGAAAAATGTAATTTCAATTTTGCCATATGTCTCCTAAAAAATTGTCCATTGCGAGATTTATTGATGTTTAAGATTTGATCTATTAATTTTTGTACGTGCCTGTTAGTGTGAAATCGCCTTTATTTAGATTTCTATGGGTTGAAACTCGTGCATTTGACGCCTTCACAAACATTTCAAAACTAGTATTATTCTATTATCAATAAACTAACTTAAACACAACATAAGTAAATTATTGACACAATTGCGCTTGTTATCTTTGTGATAACACAAGCATTTACTCGTTTATTAAACGCGCTTATAAGCAATGAAATAACACCAAAAATAACACAAAAAAAAAACAAAAACATAACCTTATACATCAATTATTTTGTTTTGGTCGTGTTTTTGTTGATAAACCGTGTACCGAAATAAGCGTTTTTGCCAACCTAGTGATAAAAATAAGAAAACAAGCAGTAAAATGGCTTCGAT
Source organism: Leptusa sp. GC000079 (assembly GCA_030264655.1). Classification (NCBI taxonomy): domain Eukaryota; kingdom Metazoa; phylum Arthropoda; class Insecta; order Coleoptera; family Staphylinidae; genus Leptusa; species Leptusa sp. GC000079. The sequence goes on from JARJDT010021552.1 coordinate 9,632, forward strand.
AAATCTACCTACACCGGTGCTGAAATCGCCTGGAATATCGGAAGCGCTGACTCCAGACACGACTCTCTCAGATTTAAAGAGCCAGGCGAAATTCCATCAAATGCTCACGTCGAATGTGAAGCAGGCGGTGAACGAAGTGCATCAGAATCGAACGAAAACGCTGCGCAAAGAATTGGACTATTTAAAAGACACTGAATGGAAATATGAACCAATCGAAAAGGATATTGCACAACACTTTTAGCTTTTAATTCAGTTAATTGTTTCAACCATGAACAAATTAACTTTATCTATGCGTAAATTGAAACCAATAACTGTTTGTAATTATGACTTGTCACAATATTTATTAAAATAAATCGATTTTCAATTAAAGCAATTGCAACTTTAAAATCGGATTTTTTCGCATAATGGAATTTCAAAAAACAGTAACAGCAAAGATCAGATTATGCTTTATTTATTCCTTATTCTTAACTTATCAATAAATTGTATGTTTAGATATAATACAATACATGATTAAATTATGTTTTGAGTATTAAAAAAGGTTTGCGTTGCGTTGAGTTGCAGTAGTTATGAGTTTTATGAACGTTGATGAGTAATGATTCAAATAATGCAGTTGTAGTCGTCTTACAGATTTTGTAGTCGTTCTTTCCTTATTGTTATCAAATAAATTCGTTCGTATCATCACTGACTGCAATAATTACTATATAATTACAGAGACTAGGCAAAGTGATGATGTTTCCTTCCAATTTCCAATGTCGCTTTTCATTTTGTCACGCTTTTTCGTGCAAGTTGCATTGAGACGTTCAATCCGAGTTCATTGCTTGATATGTGTAGACTACCGTGCTGAGAAAATGTTCATCGAGTTTGTGTTCGTTCGTTTTCGCACTAAACGCGCCGATACTGCAAAACAAGCTTTATAGTGCCTTCGTCCACGTTTCTAACTATTCCCAGCAATACCAACCAACCAAGCAAAGCAAGTGAAACAAGCGAAAAATGAAGATGGATGCATTTAGGGTTTCATACGAATTTTGATATTCAAGATATCTTGTTAAAATATGATTTTGATTCGCGGAAACAATATTGTTCTGCATCAAAATGGTACAAAAATGGAAGATACAGAATTTTTGAATAAGAAATCGAATTAATTTTCAAATTTTTACAAAAAAAGTTACCATTTGTTGGGACTCGAAGACAAGATATTGATTTGATATTCAAGATTCTTGTCTTGATTTCTTTCGAAAATTTGATTTTGATCCTTGGTAACAATATTTTTCTGCATCAAAATTGTACAGAAAATAAAAATCAAGAAATGTTGAAAAAGAAATCGAATTAATTTTCATATTTTTACAAAAAAAGTAACCATTTGCTGGGACTCGAAGACAATATATTGTTTTAATATTTAAGATATCTTGTATTGATTTCTTGCGATAATTTGATTTTGATTCTTTGTAACAATATTTTTCTGCCTCAAAATGGTACAGAAAATCAAGATCAAGAATTTTTTAACAAGTAATCGAATGGATTTGTAAATTCTTCCAAAAAAAGTTAGGATTTGTTGGGACTCGAATACAAGCTATTGAAATTTGTTGTCTCATGAAACCCTACATAAATCAATTACTAAATAAAGCGCAAATTACATTTTACATTATAAAAGCAGCAAAGCATTACATAATCAGCATAATCTACTAAATAATTGCGTCTATGTCTAAGATTAGCATTAAATAAAAGTGTGTTAATTAACTAATTACTAAATTAAATATGTACTAAAAACTAACAAATTGTATAAGAAAATAAAATAATAAAATAATGGCTCGGATTCGATTTCATTTCAGAATTAGGTTATAGTTTAAGAGGATTCCAAAAGGAATTTGGCATTAAATCACAATTTTCAAAAAGTCGCCAAAATAAGATCTATTAAAAAACAAACTAAACAAATCATTTTGGCGACATTTTAAGACCCTCATCAGGAAGACTTGCAGGCATTTTACACTAGTACTTTCTACATAGTTATAAATAAATTATATGATATTAGGGGGAGTGTTATGAAGGTAAGATGTGTGAAAAGATCGAAAAGAAAAACGACTTGGCCTTGTAAGAACGCCGCCGTTGTTTCAACTTACTCGCATGGTCTTGCGGCATGAGCGGCCGGTCTAAAACGCGTTCGATGACGTGAATCCACTGATCTCGGTCATCTTCCGCCAGCGCCGACAGATTATAGATGCGATCGGGCGTCGCTAGCGTGAATGTGAATCCTTGATGGTCCTTAACCCCAGGTGAACTACCTATTCTTATCGAATAGTTGTTATCCATCCGATTACCTAAACAAAACAAATTTTCCTTAATGCTTTTTAGATGTCTTTGATAATTTAAGTAGAGTTTCACAAGACTCTCGAAATTCAAGAATTTTCGTCAAGATGAAGACAAGGCTAGAAAAATATCAAAATCAATAATACAAGTCAAGACAAGATTAAGTTTTTCAAGAAATTAGACAAGAAATATCAAGAAATTTCAAGAAAATAATACAAGACAAGAACAGATAAGTTTTACAAGAAATTTCAAGAAATATTAAGAAATATCAATAATTTAAAGAAAATAAAAATAAATAATAAAGAAACAGCCAAGAAACTAAAATTTCTTGTCATAACCAAGAAGTTTCAGTTACCCAAAAAAATTTCCCCTTTGGGATGCGGATCAAGGGGTTCGTCATGATACATGAGTTTTCGATTGTCTAGCGTGAACCATCGCTTTTTGTAGCCGTCGCTGAGCCGTGGGCCTGTCTTCCAGAGCCAGCCCTCCTTGGCGAAGTCCTCGCTGAGCCGCTCAACGAGCTCAGACTCGCACGCCGACGGATAGGCCAACTGCAGTCGGTGGAGCTTCGCGCACCGTATCGCCATGTACCAGTTGACGATCACCTCGGGGTTCTCGTGATACAGGTAGATGTGCCGCGTGCTGCCATCCTTGAGGAACGTCAGCTGCAGCGAGTTCGGATAGCCGATCTTCTCGGGCGAAAAGACGATGTTGAGTTCGTGCACCTGCAGGATCGCTTTGGGGTTGCCGTTCTCGCGCACGTAGTACTTGAGCGTGTTCTCCGACTCGGAGAGGACGAACTTGCGCAGCTGGAAGCGGCTGTCTTCCTTGCCGCGCTTCATCAGGAAGCCTTCCATGGAGCCGCTCGCGTACGGCAGGCGCTCCGGATGCTGGAACTCTTCGCGGTGGTATTTGGCGCGTATCCATTGTTCCAATAACACCCTGTATAGTCACATTTTTTTTATTAAATTCGAGAAAAAATTAAAATATATTTGGTTGGTTTAAGAGGGGACATTTCGAAAGTTAGTTTGAAAAATTCTAATAGCCTTAGTTTATTCTTATTTTGCAGATGGCGTCAAAGTACCGAAATGAAAATAGAAACAAATTTCTATTTTCTTCATTGAAAAAATGCCAGAAAATACATTTGCTTTTTCGAAACATGTTTTTCAAATTAGTTTTTGAGATAATTAGTAACATCTCAAAGAATTTAATTACTTAATCAATTTTACTATTCTTATTTTTATTTTGCTATTTTTCCGCTATCTATAAAAAAATGTCAAACTAAAATTTTTAATTATTTCAAAAGATGCACCTAAAAATTCCAACAGGAAGCCTTAGTTTAAAGTTTTTCCCAGATGGCGTCAAAGTACCGAAATGAAAATAGAAACAAATTTCTATCTTCTTCATTGAAAAATTGCAAGAAAATACATTTGCTTTACTGAAACATGTTTTTAAATTATTTTTTGTGATTTTAATTAAGTAATATCTCAAAGAATTTAATTACTTAATCAATTTTACAATTCTTATTTTTAAGTTGCTCTTTTCCCGCCATCTATAAATAAAGTTCAAACTAAAAGTTTCCAGTTATTTCAATAGTTTCGCAATGTCCCCTGTTAAAACCAAGTTAACTGAAGTTAAAAGACTGACTGTGGGTCGATTTCTTTAGGTCTTCGGTAGTAAGGCGGCACGCGTTCCTCGTATTTCGATCGCGCGATGAGATTCCCTATGTTTTTCATGCGATCCACTTGTGAATCCTCCCATTTGTCCAGTTTCAAGTGCTTTACTTTGCTTATATGCGCGCCCATGCTGCGATGCACGCCACAACATCGCTTACAAATGAATATTCCGATGTTATAAGACGCCCATTCCGGATCTAGTGCAATAAATAACATTTTTAAAGCTCGTTTAAAACACTCTATATAAAAAACAAGTGTTGCTTATCGCTTGTTATTGTTATTGTTGACGTCTAAATAAACAATCAACAAAAACGACGAAAACAAAACAATTGACCAACAGCCTTAAACTGAATAAAACAAATTAATTTTAATTAGTAATTAAGGAGGTTTAATGAATGCTTTAACGGACTTTAACAGCGATACAGTACAAACATGAACGAAATAGTAATTAAAGCTCCGTAAGTTAAGTGTCGCTGGTCGCTGGCGTGAACTACAACTATTTAAGGATGCAATAACCGAGCATAACCATAACACAACACGCTACGCATTTGTGTTGTCGTTGTGTGTTGTGTTTATAAATGAAACGGAATGAATGAAAACTGCGATTTCGATTTACCTTTGCTGCCGCAATCGGCACACACGTTATTTCCGTGCTGTTTGAGGAGTTCGATGAGGACCCTCTCGTTGCGGTCCGCCATCGTCGCACGTTTCTTTTCAATATGTTCTCGGGGAAAATGTGGAAATTTCGCGCACAGTCTTCATAAACAAACGCACCAACACCCGTCGTCGTCCATTTTTAAAGCATCGAACCGCGCATCGTGTTTGTGCTTATTCATTTGGCTGTGTGCGTGCATTGGCTAATTAAATTTGACAGCTACGTTGAAAACAAACGCGATTTAACGCGAGTGCGACTTTCTTTTATTTTTACTAGTTTTTTGACTGATTTGGCCGCTTTCAGTGCGAATTTGCTGTTTTGCGCGTAATAATCGGCAGATTTCTTTGAGAATCGTGTTTTTGCGGCGTATTTATGCCAATGCCAATTCGCAATCGACCAATGGGAAGGCTGCTCAGTAAAAAGTTACATGCTCACCTGTCAGGGGGCGCTTTTTAAAAAATCTTTTTATATTATTTTCAGTTTTCTGCGGATTTTCCTGAATTACTCAAATAAAATTAGTTCTTTGTCACTTAATTAAACACTAAACAGACTACTACTTGTTTTACGCTTAATAATTGACAGATCTGTTTGAAAATCGTGTTTTTGAGTATTTTATACTGATTAAATTTTCTGTTAAGGAGGTTTTACACGTTTTTGATAAGAAAATGGGCATCATTTGCTTTTCAGCAACAAATTTTTAACTACCGATGTTGTTAACTTGCGGCCGACCAATAGGATTGCTGCTCAGTAAAAACTTACATGCTCGCCTGTCAGGGGGCGCTTTTTCAACAACCTTTTCATATTTTGTTTAAATTTCTTTGTTTTTGACGGATTTTTATTAATTACTCAGATAAAATGAGTTCTTTCTCACTCAATTAAACACTAAACAAATTACACTTCTTGAATTTCAACACTTTTAAGGCAAATTTTCTTGTTTTATGCCTTGATTTTGAGTATTTTTAGTGACTATATTTGCGCTTCAGAGGGTTAAACACGTTTTTGATAAGAAAATGAGCGGAATTTGCTCTTCAGCAACAAATTTTTAACTACCGATGTTGTTGACTTGCGGTCGACCAATAGGATTGCTGCTCAGTAAAAAGTTTCATGCTCGCCTGTCAGGGGGCGCTTTTCCGAAAATCTTTCCATAATTTGTTTAAATTTACTCAAATTTCTCAAATACCATTAATTCTTTATCTCTCAATTAAACAATAAACAAGCTAAACTTCTTTTATTCCAAAAATTTCAATGCGAATTCACTTGTTTTAAGCATGCTGCTCAAAGGAAATTTAAATGCTCAACTGGCAGAGGGCGCTATTTCAAAAATTTCCACACACAATTTATCGAAATTTCTTCGTTTTCCCATCAATAAGCACGAATTACACTCAAAATTCTTAAACAATATCATTTCTTTGTCTTTCATCATTGTCAATCAATTAGATACTAAAATAATATAAACTCCTAATAAACTATAATAATCCTTGCATTTCCCTCATAAACTGCATATAGGCATCATCCTTAGTGACAGTCCCCGCCACAGGATGGTTCTGTCTCATCATCAAATCCTTCTGTTTGACCTCATGCAACAGTGCTCGCCGCGACGGCATCGGCTTCCTGTTATCATCCTTCTTCGTCCTCAGCGCCGAAGGCACAAACCTAGTGATATCCGCGCTCAAATTACGAATCTGCGGTTTGGCCGTGATAGTCGCGCCTTGTTTCGCCGCCGGGTTGTCACCCCGATGAACAAGCTGCGGCGCCGCCGACAAAACATTCGGATTCGTGGGCGGATTACTCAGGAGGCTGACATGCGGCAGCGTTGGGGGCGGGCCGGGCAGGCGCAACATGCGGGGCGGACCCATACGCATCGGCATCCGCGGCGGTAACCCCGGGGGCGGTCCCGGAGGCATTAGCGGCCTGCCGGGGGGCGGTCCCGGCGGCACACGCATCGGGAACATGTTAGGAGGCGGAACTATCATCGATTTCATGTTCGGAATGCTCGGGTGTGGCTCGTGGATCATAGATGGCGCCACTGTGGCCGCTGCTGCAGTGGGCGCTGTGGGCGGTTCAACAATTTTCTCTTCGGATTTCTTCATCGTCTGCGTCACTTGCTCCATTTCTTTGATGAAGTCGTCCACGTTTTGACCGGACAACGCGACCATCTTCTGCTGCAGCGAGGTAGGTTTCAAAGATTCTTCTTCCAGTCTTTCATCTTCCGAGTCTTGTTCATCGATGGCGCCACTGCCGCTTGCGGCTGTTTCGTAAGCGGTCTCGATTTCGCCATCGCTGTCAATTTCAGGGGGCGGACCCGGGGGGCAACCGGGCGGGTCCATGATGGGTTGGCCTAAAGCTTGCAGCTTGAGAGCTGTCGCAATGGAATATATAGTGTGTTCAGGTTTTTTTATTTCGGTAGGGAGGGGTATTTGAAGGGATGGGGGCGGGGCCGGTTGTTGAGGCAATTGGGGGAGGGGTATCTCGTCGACTGTCACTTGCTGGGCGTGTCTGACCGACTCGAAAAAACTTACAATTTGGTTTCGCTTGTGTTCATAGTCAGTTTGCCGTTTTTTCAAGTCAGTGTACTTATCAGGGTCGTCCTTATTCTTTAAAACAAAATATTATTGAAATTTTAAAACACACATTTCAAAAAACAGTATTTAAAGTTGACTTACATACATAATGAGAACTCTTTCTAAAGTTTCTCGCAACTTTTTTCGTTTGTCTTTAAGGACTTTTTCGTTAAGAGGAGAAGGTTGCTGTACATTATATTCTGGAAAATCACAATATAAATTATCATTCCCATGTTAATTATTAATAATAATTGCTTTTTACCCATTTGATCAATTTTTTCTAATTCTTCAATTAATTGATGTGGATCTTTGCCTTTGAGGACAGCGGCTCTCACTAGTTGGCGCTGTTTTTTGTTCTTCTTGAGCTCTTGTTTCCTGGCCTCTTTTCCTATGTTTATTCGCAAATAAAATAAAGTTTAAACATTTAAAAAGCCAATTTGTTGATAAATAAAACAATTGTAACCTATAAAAAATGTTACTTACGGGCTTGATCCGTTGGATTCATGTATTTACCACTCTTGGTGGTATTTATTGAACGGCGACCCATTGTGGATTTGTTTGGGGTACTTTACAACCCGAAAATTGTTTAATCTGATTGTTTATTAAAGAATTATTTCAAGATCAATTTCGCATCTTCGATATTTTTGTGATGAAATGGCGTATGACAACGCCTAAACTCAGGCAACCAAATGTACATCTGGAAATTAATTTATTTTTAAAATTGGTTTAGACCCCACACAATATTCCAATTTTAGTTTTTTTTTTTTAAATTGAGAAAACCCAAGAGAAAACCACTAATTTAATTAAATGTTAAAACATTTATAGATTATTAAAGCATGATTGAAAGATTAATACCGCAACTTCACATGTTTTTGGGTCGAAATGGCCGTTAATTATTTTATTTAAAAATTGGTGAGTCCCACACAATTTTCCAAACTTTTTTTAAATTTTGGGAAATTTTCAAAAAACTATTAATTTCTATTAATAGATAAAATATTTGTAGTTTATTACAAAAATATTTATACAAAGTCGTTTAAAATCTTGATTACAAAAGTTAAATTGTATTAATTAACAATTAAAAGCATTTTTATAATTAAATAGCACCCATAGGTTCAAATTTCTCTTCATTGTTATCAAAGAGTGTCCTATGTAAATCATAAAGACTAGAAAATACATGTTCTTCATCGATTTTCTCCCCATATTTCTCGCGCAAATCCTTCGGAGATTTGTCATGAATCAAGTAAGCATTCCAGTCGCTCCCTCGCGCTCCCATGTAGTCCAGAATCGGCGTATCGCCAATATGCAAACATTCCTCAGGTTTTAGATTCTTCAAATTTGACGCTTTCATCGCCTCTTCGAATATTTGCGGATCTGGTTTTTCAAAGCCAACTTCGTACGAAGTCAGAACAAACCGGAAGTAATGCCTCAATTTCGTGTTCGACAAAGTTGTGCTGAGTCTCGGATCAAAATTGGAAACGACACCCATTGGAATTTTCTTGCTCGTCAGATAAGATAAGAGATTAAGAGAGCCGTAACACTGCTGCCAGCAAGTAGATGTCCGATACAAATCGATTAAATGCGAAGAGATTGCGTCTAGTTTTTTGTCATCAATGGTAAAATTTGAATCTTGGAAAGTGCCGCCGATTATTTTTTTCCACCAGTTTTCCCATCCAAGGCCGCTGGACAGGCCGAAATTCGGATGTTCTTTGTTCATTTTGTACCAGTTGGCTTTGAAATTTTCGGCGAGGAGATTATCGTCGGCGAGGACGCCGTAAAGGGCGCCAATTTCACCATATTGGCGTCCAGGCGCCGAGCGAAACTTAAGCAAAGTGTCCGTTACATCAAACGTAATTAAACGTAGACGTGATAGATTCATAACTTTATTGAGATTTGGTTTTGCACAATTTTAAATCGTTTTTTTTTTTTGGACGGAGAACAAAACACGCAAATTATGGGTTTAACTTGCAGAAATTAATTTTCAAGGCTAAAACAGCACTAGTTTTGCAATTGAATAGCAATTTGCACACAAAACACTAATAATCAAATCAGCTGTTTGCCTGTTTGTACTTTGCGGTTTGTTGAGCGTAAAATTCTCGTTTTGCAGGATTACGAGGACGAGGGACGAGCACAGAATGCAAATGCAACGCGCAAATGAAGCGAAACAAGTCGCGAGTTGTAGCTGGCGGCGGCGACTGATTCTGATTCTGACTGCGAAAACCGAAAACAAAACGAGTACAACAACAACTAATATACCGCGATGAATGACAACGACCCATGTTTCAATGTTTCATATGTTATTTATTACTCATTAAATTGCCCAAGCAAGCACACAATAAAAAGACAATGTACATACAAACGCACGCAATTATGTTCTCAATCATACTCGTACTCTACTCATAGACGTTCAAATGTTCAAAAGTACAAAAAATAAACTAATTTGGATGAATACCAAACATTTGAGGTATGATTGGCGTCTCCGGCTTAGTGTCAAGGCTTAACACTTGTTAATCTAATAATAGCAGTATAAACCTGCATATAACTTCTTTAATCTATAATAAAACGATAAAACGTATAAGTTCGGTCCTGTTTCATGAGCTCAAAGTCCATTCATAAGTTATATCATCCTTGATTGAATCATTATCATGCATCATTAGCATTACTAATATACAGAGTGTTCAACTAAATCTGTAAAAGTTGTCAAGTTAATCTTTAAAAAATTAATATATTGCGAATAAAATCATTTTAATGGTCGGTTTTAGATTTGCTTAACAATTAACTGAAGCTAAAAAATTTAATTTATTTTCAGTTATTTTTAGCCGCTAGATGGCAGCACTTTACTTAAAAACGCAAAAAAATTATGAAAAATAGGAAATATTGAATGTTTTTGTTAAAAAACAAATAAAAGACATGTATTGTTTTGTACAATATATTATTTATATTAATAATTTTAAATCTGTTTTAGTTTTTAGTGGAAAACATTATAAATGCATTATACATACAATAATGATAGAAAAAAAAATATTTGATGAATAACTAATCAGAATAATCTGAAAAAATCAAATTGATAAATAATGTAAAATGTTGATGTTGCGAACATCTTATAGTGTTCCTTCCTGTCTTCCGTCTTCTGCCCTCTGAATTTTGTCTGCCTCCGGCGAAAATTATTTCGCCTTGACTTGCGCTCGGCTCCTCAAATTTTTGTTTGTATTTTGATCAACTTCAGGCAGGTCAGAATCATCACTTTTTTTAGCTGCAATCAAACATCCCATCAACAAAATGTCACCAAAAGCAAATAATTGATGCAATACTAGGGTTAGGGTACGGATCGTTGGCATGCGTTGGACTAGAAATATTTATTACCCTTCTTCGACTTTGGCTTCTGTTGCTTGGCAGGTTTCGAGACGACTAAAGTGCTGCCGCTCTCCTTGGCCGCCTGCAACTCGCGGCGCGTCACCACCGCCGTGAAGTACAATTGCACGGCGAGGATGCCCGCCAGCAGCGAGAGGCGAATGACGGGCACATTGAAGTAGCCTTCGGCGACGCTCACTTCTTTCTGTTCGCCCATTGCGAGGCCGAACCACAGCGTCAAGACGGACATAATTATGCTTGTTATACGGGTTGCTGCCATTACAGCTAGGCTGATAAAACGACCAACTACAACACAAACAGGTGTAACTTGTATTAGTATTATAATTTAATATTTATATTAATAGAACTATTTAATTTGAATTTTTTTTCAATAAATTTCGACATTTTTTTAATATCTTTATATTTTTTCGCCATCTATTGAATGAAATTTCGCTATTTTGTTAAATTCATAGAGAAAAGTTTAAACTTTGCATTGATTTGTTACTCTATTTAAAATATTTCAATTTAAATAGATTTAGATTAAGTCAAAATAGTTACTTTGAAATAGAATATTTTTGAATAGAGTTTCATCTTGATTTTGATATTTCAAGAATTCTTGTCTTGATTTCGAAAAGACAAGACAAGATTAAGATTTTCAAGAGATTAGACAAGAAATACTGAGAAAAATCTAGAAATATTGCGAAAAATCAAGAAATATCGAGAAATTCAGTTCAAGACAAGAATTCTTGACAAGATGCAACTCTATTTTTAAAGAAACAATAATTGATTGAGTTTTTTTAAAAATTTGGTGGAAAAAAATGTTGTGTTACCTTTGGTGAAACGTTCATCTTTATCTAAAGTTTGGACAACTTGCATAAGATGCACGAAAAATTCGCTGACATAGTGTTGGACAATGAGGCACATTAGCAACCGATTGAAGTTCAAAAAGTACGGAATGGAAATCGTGACAAGTGTTGCGAGCGCGCTCATTGTCTTCGGGATATATTCCTCCTTTTTGGTGCGTTGGAAATACAATTCGGGGATTTCATGCAGAGCATAACTGATCTGCGTTATGAGGAACAACTTATTCATGAAGCTCATCGGCGCCGGATAATCAGTCCATACATTAGAAATCTAATCAAGAATAACAAAAAATATTCAAAAAACTATTCAAAAAGAGAAAGAAAAATTGTTATGGGACTTACATTAGGCAAAAATTTCTCTGTGAAGATGATGTTCAAACCCCAAACGTTGCAGATTCCATAGTAGAAGGCCAACTGGCCACTTGCATTGAACACAGCGAGCTTCGATTTTGAAAGGTGGAACTTTTTCGAAACTTTCTATAAATTAAATCAAACAATATATGTTTTTTTATAATTAACTCAGTTAGTTCACTTACATCAAGTACATATTCCTGGATAATAGCCTGGATAACGATGCAAATCAGGCTGTAGAAGAAGACAGCCGCCCAGTCTTTGGCCCCCGATGTATAAAACGGAATTTCGCCCGCTTCAGTGACGTTGTGTTGCAGAGATATGAAAATTGAGGCTAAAGGGGCAGTCGACTGCAAAAAGACAATAGATTAGCAACATAATTCATGAGTTTTCCTTGTTTTTTGGTTTTTCTGTGATAACTCGTGTGATAAGCATGCGACATAACCTCTTCGCGACATATGTTTGAACAATTTTCGCCAAATTTCAATGAAAATACGTACGGGAATGAGCAGGCCGATAACGAAGACCATCGCAATGCACGAGACGATGTCCGCATGGTTTTGTATAATGAATTCGTGGCTTAAAATCGGCGGATTCTTCGTCGTTGCTTTCCTAACGGGTTTAGCCATCTTCGCTGGTTTGTGGTTGCTTCTAGTCTTGTTTCACTACGTTCGAACTACGCTAAACTACGAATGGACGGTTATTGTTGTGCGGATTCACTGAATAGTAAACTATTGCACCGATTGCTTTCTTTTATAAATAATTTAGTCTTGTATATTTTTATTATAATTGAGGGATTGTTTTAAGTTAATGTGTGTTACGCGAATGGGTGAGGAATCGGCCGTGTGCCGCTCTCGCTGTAGCTGGATTGCATTTGCCACGAAACACGACACGATCACAAAACCCGCACGAATGTTACACGTAAACAAATCCCACTTACAAATCACCGATTCTTTGACGTTGACCTTTCTCTTTGAAAAACATCGTTGTCACTTGTTTTATCATAGCCTTTAATTACCTAAGTTACCAACGAGGCTCCCTTTGTTTTTCGGTGAATTTCTTCAACAAACTGCTTTCCCAAAATATCAGAATAATTTTAGAGTAAAAATTTTGAGAAAATTAAGGCTTGTTTGCTTTATAAACTTATTTAAACAAAAATATTATTTGAAAATGTTTACTTGGTTGCCTATTAATGAATTAATTTGGCATCACTGCTCGGATTTTTAAAACTGAGAAAACATCCAAGTTTTTAAATTTATCTTTATATGTTTATAGATTATGACGATGAATGATTAATTCAATATACAACGCACAACCTGTAGCTCAACTGCAAATGCAAACTAATTTAATTGTGTTAATTTTGCAAAATGCTTTATAATTGTTTATAATTTTTATAAACGCCGATTATTGCAAAAGCATGGATGGCACAAGAAAGCAATAATTACACTTAAATTTTGCGTCTTTTTTGTATTTAAGACTTTTCTGTATCTCCCATAGTTTGCTTGTTATGGATTTTTGTCTTTTCTTCGGTGGTTTTTCGCGAATATTTGGACAGCCCTATTAGTTAGGGCAAAAGTGTCTTCAGGGAACTTAAAGGCAATTAAATTGTGCGTCTTTTTTGTATTTAAGACTTTTCTGTATCTCCCATAGTTTGCTTGTTATGGA
>JARJDT010021557.1:0-22254 GCA_030264655.1 Leptusa sp. GC000079
ACCATCGAAGAGGGATCGGTCGTGAATCAAGATCTGCACTTTGATTCGCAAATGATGCATCTTTATGTGATGACCGAGAAGATGGTAAGTGCCTTTCTGTTTTACGAATATCATTTCCTTTTCAAATCCACCTCGACTCAAACTCAATAACGAGTATGTATGTACCTCTACTAGAATAGAAAAAGTTGCTGTTTGTGTTAAAGCGCGAATTAATCACCGGATTATATGGCGTCCTGTTAATCTAAGCATAGCCAAGGAGTGTTATTATTTAATTTGATCGGCGTCGTTTTTTTCGTGATGCTCTTTGCTCTCTTGCATCATAAAACAGCGGCTTCAGCCGCTTGAGCGGCAAGCGTGCAATTCTCGTGAATAAAGTTGTCTAGAATTTTTGCACCTTCGGCTCGCTTGGCTCGTATTTAAAAAACTACCTCGCGTTATACATATTTGATAAGTCGCTCTGCCGGCTGGATGGGAACTCGACTCGACTCGAATGATCAATGAAAAGTATGTACTCCCAATAACGGAACGCAGGCGCTTTGCTAGGTATACATACATACCATTGATAGGTAGTAGAAGAGAAGGTGCCGCTCCGCGCCGCGCCTCGCTCAAACTCAAACCCAAACGGGCTTTACCGGCAACGGCAAGCAAGCATCGCATCAGCGCCAGCAGGAAAGCAGCCTGCTGCCCCTGCTACATACACTTGACGATTCCAACTTCAACTTCGACGTCGCCGACTTCGGACCCACAACACATGAACACACACATAACACGACGCAACATGCTCATACATGCTCTCGCTTTTACAATATTTACATTTATATGACTGCGAGAGCATGGAAATTATTTCGCGATTAGTCATTTTTCACACACAAAAGAAATAAATAACTAAGCAGATACATTTAGAAATTTACTTATTTGTTACGCCAAGCCAAGGACGACGATTCTATTACCATATTACTTAAATACACCGATTTGTTCTACAAATTCGTCAAATCAATTCCACAAATTATGATTGCGAATAGTTAGTTATTTATTACTTTATGCGATGAGTAATGTCGGTGATATCAGTTTTCCGATAAAATTATTGTTTGTTAGTAATAAAAGCAGTATAGAATACAAACAATCAAATGTTATCGGCATCTGTTCAAATAAATTTATAAAATTGTCTTGTCTTGCGGTCTCGTAGGTTATGTTGACCTCATACTCGACTCCTCGACTCGAATAATGCCTCGAATGCGAACCTTGCTCGAACTCTGCCGATAATGTAACTGAATGCAATGCGTCGTCGTCTATTTCCATTGTTTTGCAGCAATTTATTAATTGCATTGCATTTGTTTAGGCTTGTAGTTAATGTAGGAGAGGATTGGTAAAGTAAAGAGAGAATGCTTCGTTTTGCAGGTATCAAAGGTTAAAGTTCAGGAATGCAGCGTTTACAGATCGTGTTTCGATTGTCTGAACGCCAAAGATCCCTATTGCGGATGGTGTTCGCTCGAAAACAAGTAAGTTGCGCCTTGTGGATGATGGTAATGCGTTAATTGCAGCCACTTGTCTCCTTCATTATCCCCATACTTATTCCCACCGTGTCCTGCTTGCAGGTGTAGCCTCCGCTCGGACTGCATGGACGCAGCCAAAGACCCGCTTTATTGGATCAACTACAAAAGCGGTCGATGCACAAGCATCACCACCGTCACTCCCAACCAACTGCAACGGACAACAGCACGGACGGTAACATAAACGACAATTAATCGCCGTTGACGGCGCTCTATACAAAGGAGTTGCTTATATTTCAGCTGGATTTGGTCATTGACAATCTGCCGACTCTCCCGGGACAGTTCCAGTGCGCGTTCACCGCGCTGGACAAAACGCTGCTAACGAACGCGACCAAGAAGAGTTACGGCGTGAATTGCACGACACCACGCACTGATTCGCTACCCTCAATTCCGCCCGGCCAACATCACTTCACGGCGAAGCTGTCGGTGCGGATGCACAGCGGCACCGATTTCGTCGCCACCAATTTCACATTCTTCGATTGCAACACGTACAGTTCATGCACGCAATGCGTATCCTCATCGTTTCCTTGCGATTGGTGCGTGGACGGCCATCGATGCACTCACGATACTGCCGAGAACTGTCGCAACGATATCCTCGTCACGGGAGTTAACCGAGTGGGACCAAGCTACCGGTCGGGACCCGCGTTTTGCCCCACGATCAATGCAACAATCGGCAACTCGCCGGAGATTCTGGTGGCTTCCGGTATTAAGAAAGCGATACGTGTCAAAGTTCACATCA
The DNA here is from genome assembly GCA_030264655.1 of Leptusa sp. GC000079. Classification (NCBI taxonomy): domain Eukaryota; kingdom Metazoa; phylum Arthropoda; class Insecta; order Coleoptera; family Staphylinidae; genus Leptusa; species Leptusa sp. GC000079. The sequence goes on from JARJDT010021557.1 coordinate 2,290, forward strand.
TAGGGCAGTTTATTGTCCAGACGCGCTTCGTTTGCCAGTTCAATATCGAAGGACGCGTCACTAGTGTGAACGCGCATTTACTTGGCGATACTATTTATTGTGAACAAATGGAGTTTTCATACACATCGCGCGCGCCTAATATCACAGCGACATTTGCGGTCATCTGGGGTGGTTCGAAGCCTTTGGATAATCCAGACAACATACATATTGTCATTTATCGATGCCGTGACATGGCTGATAATTGCGGAATGTGTTTAGCACTCGCCGAAAAGTATGAATGCGGCTGGTGTCAGAGCTCCGATCGCTGCGAAGTGAAAGACCAATGCGAGCGCGGCTCGGCGGTGTGGTTGAATCGCGTGCAGACGTGTCCCAACCCCGAAGTGATCTCGTTCACGCCTGATTTGGGCCCCTGGGAAGGCGACACGAATATCACCATCGAGGGCATTAATCTCGGCAAGCAATTCCAGGACATTTACACTGGTGTCAGCATCGCGGGCATTAATTGCCAGCCGTACGAACAGCTCTATATGAAGACGAAGCGCATTGTGTGCAAGGTAGATGGTCCGGGCACGAACCAACCGCGCCAGGGACCCGTCGTTGTACGCGTTGAGGATTATCGCGGGGAGTCCAAGACACACTATCGCTTTGTCGACCCGTCGATTAAAGGCATTTCGCCGAAATACGGCCCGAAAAGTGGCGGCACAATGCTCAAAATTACAGGCATGTATATGAATGCCGGTAGCAATATTCAGGCGTTTATCAATGATCTTCCATGTAGAATAGTTTCGTAAGTAGTCATGAAGCACTCATTTTTAACTTAATTAACTTGTCCTTAAATTTACTTTGTGTACTGAGCATTGTACTTGTTTCCAGAACTGACCAAAAACAAGCACTGTGTATCACAAGCGCGTCGGACCGTCCGAGCGTCGGGAAGCTGCGCATGAAGTTCGACAAGGGCGACAGATACTGCGATGATGAGTTATTCCAATATGTCGAAGATCCCGTCATCGATTCGGTCGAGTCGGGCGTTGCTAGCCAGGTGAAGCAGCCGAAAGGCGTCCCCGCCGGTGGTATTAACATCACCGTCAGCGGCAAAAACATGGCCTACATTCAGAATCCGCAGATGTACGTCTACTACGAAGAAAAAATGTTCGTCAGTCAATGCACCATCATTAGCAATACCAGCATGACATGTGAGAGTCCTGTCATCGAAGCGGAAGGATTACCGCTTGATGCCGACAACCCGCTTGCGCTCGAATACGGTTTTCGCATGGACAACGTATCCGGCGTACAGAATCTTACACTTAACAAAGAGTTCAACCCCTTTCTCCTCTATCCGAATCCTGTCTTTGAACCTTTCGACAAGGAAGTCAAATATTACAAGTCTGATTATTTGAATATTAACGGTCAGAACATTGATCGCGCGTGTCAGGAATCGGATGTTGAGGTCCGCATAGGCAACAGTTTCTGCAATGTTACGTCACTTTCCCGCCAGCAATTAACTTGTCGTCCGCCTGAGACTCAACCACCATTCATCAGCGACAACGGCGAGCTCAACGCAGAGGCACTGCCTGATGTAGTTGTCATTGTGGGTGGTTCACTGCGTTTCCAAATCGGGAGTTTGTCTTACTCTTCTCCACAAGGGTTAAATGGATCAATTTCACGCCCGATTCTCTATGCGGTCATCATAATAGGCGTGTTTGTGTTCATTGTCTTTATTGGCTTCCTCATTGCGTATCGACGCAAGTCGACAGAAAACAACCGTGTCCTGAAGAACATGCAGGAACAAATGGATATCCTGGAATTGCGTGTTGCTGCCGAGTGTAAGGAAGCGTTCGCCGAACTGCAGACTGAAATGACAGACTTGACTGGGGATTTAACATCTGGTGGGATTCCGTTCTTGGATTATCGAACATATGCTATGAAGATTCTCTTCCCCAATATGGAGGATCATGCCGTTCTGCAATGGGATCGTCCGGAATTACTGCGCAAGGAAAAAGGACTGCGTCTTTTTGGTCAACTGATTATGAACAAGACTTTCTTGTTGCTCTTTATCCGCACGCTTGAAAGCAACCGATACTTTTCGATGCGTGATCGTGTCAACGTCGCTTCGTTGATAATGGTCACATTGCAAAGCAAAATGGAGTACTGCACAGATATTTTGAAGACACTGCTTGCCGATTTGATAGAAAAATGCATGGAGGGAAAGAGCCACCCGAAATTATTGCTCAGGCGCACGGAAAGTGTCGCCGAAAAGATGCTCAGCGCGTGGTTCACGTTCCTGCTGTACAAGTTTCTGCGTGAATGCGCTGGTGAACCGCTGTTCATGTTGTTCAGGGCCGTTAAACAACAGGTTGACAAGGGGCCTGTTGATTCTATCACCTCTGAAGCAAGATATTCGCTGAGTGAGGAGAAACTGATAAGACAATCTATAGATTTTAAACCAATGGTAAGTTATTTTTTTGGTGGTTATTTTAACGGTTTATTGTAAACCTCACTTTTTGTTCGATTGCAGACAATTTACGTTTCTATTTCGCAACAAACCGGTTTCGTTGGTGGATTGGATCACAACACCGAGAATGTTCCTGTAAAAGTATTAGATTGTGATACAATAAGCCAAGTGAAAGAGAAATCGTTAGATAGCATCTACAGAGCGACGCCCAATTCGCAGCGACCTCGCAAAGAAGATCTGGACCTAGAATGGAGGACGGGCACCTCCGGTCGCCTAATTTTATACGACGAAGACACAACGACGAAAACCGAAGGGAGCTGGAAGCGCCGCAATACCTTGCAACATTACCGCGTGCAAGACGGTGCCAGTCTCAACCTGGTATCGAAACAAAGCTCCATCTACAATTTGAGCATCTTCTCGGAGAAGAACGACAAGTCGCACAAATACGAAACACTCAATCTGAGCAAATTCAGCTCGGCGAGTCCGCCGCTGAGCCGCGCTACTAGTCCACTCAACACCGATCACGATCAAGATGTGCGTTGTTGGCATTTGGTTAAGCATCATGATGCAGATGCGCAACGCGAAGGCGAGCGCGGCAATAAGATGGTGTCGGAGATTTATCTCACGCGTTTGCTGGCCACCAAGGGCACTCTGCAGAAGTTTGTGGATGATCTCTTTGAGACGATATTCAGCACAGCGCATCGCGGCTCCGCGCTACCGCTTGCTATCAAGTACATGTTCGACTTCCTGGACGACCAAGCTCTCCAGCATGGCATCTCGGATCCGGAGGTGGTGCACACGTGGAAGAGCAACTCACTACCTTTGCGCTTCTGGGTGAATCTGATCAAGAATCCTAACTTTGTGTTTGACATTCACAAGTCAAACATAGTCGACTCGTGTCTCAGCGTGGTTGCGCAAACCTTCATGGATTCGTGTTCGACATCCGACCATCGACTAGGCAAGGATTCGCCTAGCTCGAAGCTTCTCTACGCGAAGGACATTCCATTATACAAGGAATGGGTCGAGCGATACTACTCAGACATCAAACAAATGTCGGCAATCTCCGATCAGGACATGAACGCGATGCTCGCCGAGGAGTCACGGGTAAGTTAACTCTTTGAGGTTATTTTACACGGAGTGCCTAATTTGTGTTTATTCGCCTTGCAAGCAGCTTCACACGACTGAATTCAACACAAATTGCGCTTTGCACGAGCTGTACAACTACGCTGTCAAGTACAATGAACAGTTGACCGTCACCCTCGAGGAGGATGAGTTTTCGCAGAAGCAGCGGCTGGCCATCAAGCTGGAGCAAGTACAGAACATAATGGGCGAGATGCAACCGTGATACTGGCCCGACTTGACGCGGCCTTCGGCGCCACCCTTCTCGCCCATGCAGCCGACGGCTCCGCAGGAGCTCGCCTGCTGAACCTAACCTCAACGTGGTGGCGGCCGCCGTCAATCTCGGATGCAGTGGCAGTGCCGGTGGTGTAGTTTGCTACTAGACCATAGCCATACATATCCCCTAAACCCAAGCAAGCCCGAACTCGCGCTCCACGTGAGCGCCGAGCAAGGGAGTGAACTATATAAAGAAATTGTATGTATGTTGTTGGATTGCCGTTTTTTATAGTCGTTCGTTCGGTGTCGGAGCGGTGCGCACTCAGTGGACTTCAAGTGCCTCTGGTAGGAATATGAGTGATGTGCTGTCTCTTCTATTTCCTCTCGCGCTTGTCGCGCTGGAGGAACTAAGAAAGAATTTGTGTATAATATTTTTACGTGACGGCAGAAGCAATCCTGCGCTTCTGCCGTTTATCCTATGATTCCTGAGCTGAGCGTTAGTTAACCAATACTTGATTCAACTGTATGCACGCACATACATCGTCAATTAACGCTTTAATCAACCAAACAAAACAAAAACGATACAGCTTTTCATTCATGCGATGCGTGGTGTATGCGATCGGCAAGTCTTGAACTAACAGTATGCTTTTTTAATGATTGTATGTATAATGATATCTTATATTTATCTCTTGTACAGTATGATATTTTTCTAATTTGTTTATTATCGCAATCACAATGAGCGATTGATTGTGTCTTCCGCGCTATCAATGGAAGCAGCAGGGTGTACCAAAATGTGTAAATCAATTTCGTTTGCGACGCGTTTCAATCAATCAACTGAATTCGGTGTGTGAAATGTATTTTTTAACCAAAACCAAAATGATAGGTAAATTCGTTCGGTTTCGTTCGTGTACCGTGCGTGGTCTGTGTACGTGGTACGTGTCCGATGGCTGTGCATTGCATTTTCGTCATTTGTCCAGCCACAGCCAAAGAAACTCTATTTCCACTGCTCTGATTTCTTTCCGGTTTCGCTTGTTTCCTGCCCCCACTACCTCCTTCTAACCCCCACCTCTTTGTACATCTATTCTTCCCCATGTATGTTCTGAGGCTGTAATTTTATAATTTAGAAGTGAATATTGAAATTGTATGATTGTAAAGTGCAAATTCGAGGATGTTTTACACATTCGTGTTTACGATTTTAGGTTTTTATACTCGTTTAATGTGCAATTTATTGAATACGAATTGTAACCGTCCTTGCTGCTGCTGATTGATAACTTGATCATCATCAGATGATTATCTCTCGTCTGTCTCTCTTTGCATATCGATTGATTTTGGTTTTTAGAGTTCCTCGACTTTGCACTCGGAGTTTAAACACGCCTGTAAACGCCAGTGTGATTCATAGCTTTTTTACCCCCAACAAAAATCTATCATTTCCGCACACATGCCCACACACGCAGTGTGTCTGTGTACTATCACCAAACTAAACCAAACAAACGAAAATTGTGTAATCATGATTATGTGTAATAACGTTGCGTATGCCGCAACTTTGTATGTATATGTATTGTATGTATTCGTCGAATCATCGAAGAAGAAAGTTTTATTTTGCACTGGCTAACACAGCAGTCACACACACACTCATACACACAACAAACATAAATATTGTAAATAATTGTAGGTGTGCATGCACAGTGTATTCGTATAGAGGTACAAGTACTGTGTGTATACTCTCAGATTGCAAATCCGCAATAATTAATGAATGGTAATAATGTAAAACTCTATGTTATTATAAAAGACTGAATGGAGTTAATTTCAAATACTAAATAGACAAAATCTATATATATGCTGCCCACAATTTATTACAATTCCGAATCCCCTCAATGCGTTCAACAAACTTCCAAGTATACTACTATATGACTTTATTTGTGATTTGTGATTGTGATGTGTTTACACCTTTCCTTTATTATAAACGTTATGACTCTAACGAGTTCTAATGATCGAGAACCGAGCTATTCGTTTATTCTGATAGCTTGGCTAATTTGAATTTTGATTTTTGGTCTCGGTAAATATTCGTTTAGTAAAGTAACATCTTTGAGGGTTGAAACAAGCAAAATTCAAAATTAACAGAGATTACCTAAGCAAACTGAATAAATGAAGGGCTCTATTGTCACATTTCCATAATTGACAGTTTTTGTGCGACGATATTGGGAATCATAATGGAAATCGCTGAAAATAGACGCAGTGTGTAATGTCTGTTGTCTGACCCGGATTTTTGAGGACTTTTTTTATGATCGATTTCTTGTGACAAAATCATATGAGAATAAAAATTATCGTATAATGAAATCATAAAGATAATCATATAGTATGAAGTGTCCTTCACATAAGGTTTTATTAAATAGGCAAAATTATTTTATTAATATATAGAAAATTACAATAATCGTCCACTCGTACATACCATCAAACAAATGAATGAATCAGTGAATAATGTCATAAGTAATTGAGAAGAAATCGATGAGAAAACAATAAACCGCGCGCAACCTAACAAGTTAGAAGTGAGTGAGTTCATTCCGCAACTAAAACGCACACTTATAGAATAGCTCGGGCTACTTTGATTGATTAAACTCTAATAAATCATGCGTTAACTTCTTCTCTTCATTGCTGTATTGAGATCCACTTCCGATGGTATTGTGAGGAGTTGACAGTCGTCGGCTAGCACATGCAGCCGCCCTCTGAGTCGTTTTGATGGTTTTGCAGTTGTGGTTGCGTCTGCAGGTCAACGGCTGGAAGGGAGGTTGGGTTAAGAAAAATTCGCTGCGATGCGGTCTGACCAGACAATATCATGCTACACATCAACATTCATTACTAAATAGCCCTAATAGCTCGATCTAAATGACATTGATTGATATTTTCATTTTCAGTATAAACATTAATTATTTACACTAAGTGGTTTTTTCTGTTTTTTGGTTAAACGAAAAATATTTCAACAAACTAAAATTAAATTATACATCAATATAATATATTAAATTTTAAATGCAATAAATATTAGTCCTTGTAGTAGAATTGCTTCTTAAAGAATTAAGTATTTAATTTAATTATTATTTTATATTCAAGGCACTCTTGATGTGGAAAATGTTGAGCCTTGTTGACATTATTAAAATTGCACCGGAATAAAATTAAGGCACCAGTTTACCATCATCAGCAAAATGTTGTGTTTCACTCATTATTCATTATATATTAAATTATTAATTTTTATAGATGATTACATCTTATTACTTATTTAGAAGAACTCTACGTTTATGGGACGGCGCAGCCGGCAAATGGTAAACTGGCACATTAAAATTGAAACCATTTTCGTAATATTGTAAGGAAACCGAGGGAATAAAACAACCAAAATGAAGAGAAATCGGCTAGCATGCACAGCCTCCATCCGGATCTTTCGCCTCGTTCGGCGTATCTTTCAAGACAACTTCTTGCACTAAAAAACAATTGAGGAAAATATACAAAACAATAAAAACTTAAACAATCTGCATGCACAATTGGCTATGGCTATGTAGAGACATGCAGCATCACATTTGACTATACGAAATTAAACATTGAAGGATACTGTCTTCTGGTGGCTTATTCTCTGTCGAGTCCATGCCTGGCAAGGCGGCGGCGACGCGTCTAAATAGCTGCTTGACATTGTATCCTGCCTTCGCGCTCGTTTCAATAAACATGACGTTGAGCTCCTTGGCTTTTCGTTCGCCTTCCTCAGTGCTCACCTGCCGCTTATCGGACAAGTCGGTTTTGTTCCCGACCAACATGATAATGACATCCGTGCCTCTCTCCGTCCGCACATCATCTATCCACTTGGATGTTTGATGAAATGAATTGGCATCTACAAGTTAAGCATGTGGCATAAACCGAGGCATAAACTAATATAGGAAGATAAGGTGTAGTGTGGCTTACTAGTAATATCATAAACAACAACGGCGACGGTAGAGTCGCGTATATATGAGGGAATAAGCGAGCGAAAGCGCTCTTGACCGGCAGTGTCCCACAACTGTAGCCTCACAGTTCGATCCTCAAGGTACATTGTCTTTGATAAAAAGTCAATTCCTATCGTCGCCTGTAACGCATACATTTATTATGTATGTCAACGTAAACCCAAATAAATAAACACTAAATTTAATAATACTATTGCTTACCTGATAAGTATTATCAAAGCTGTCATACATAAAGCGCGTTATCAGCGATGTTTTCCCAACTGTAAACGATTCGTATTAGGACTTAAGAAAGTGTTAAATAATTAATTTCAAATTGTAACTTCTATTTGCGCTCAATTTTTTTACTGCTCAATGTTATTGATTCAAATTGAAATTGCTTTGCCACCCACACATCTTTGCCTTTGCTATGACAACTCAACTGAACTGCTAAGATGAGTTAATAGAAAAGTCTCAAACGGCTATAACCTGACCGCTGAACGAAGAACGGCCTGAATAATTGATAACAAACCTTTTCTGCGAAAGACTATCGATCCGTGCATGTAACATATTCGAGCATATTATGGAGACGTCGACGTTTCATTCAACGCAAAGATGATGGGTGATGGGGTTAACACCTATGACTAGGCCTTCTGCTTTCTTTCACTTACCGCTTTGTTCGCCTAGGAAAACTAACTTGAACTTCCGCAGCGGATTGCCGAATTCGCCGGACGTGGACATGGCGACGGGTGGGCTGACCCAATTTATTTTACACTAATTGTTTAAACCCTTCGATTGCCGATCGCCTTTCGATTTTTGTTTCAAATCGTATCACAGCAGGAAAAAACACACGTACTTAGAAAACATAGAAAGTGACAGCGAACCAACCACGGCACCACGGGCTGCAGCAAGACGCCACGGAAGCGATTCGATAGCTGATTGTGCGCATGCGCAAGTGCAACACCCACGCACGAAACCACACGAGTTCTGTCCTGTTAACAGTTCTCTACTACGCAAACTTTTAAACTTTTTAGGACATTTTATAACATATATGCTAACTTACCTGTTTTTAGATGCAAGTCTAAACTAATATTTTACCGTTTAATAAATTTAATAATGATTTAATTGCGTTGTTGCATATATAAACTAAAAATAATTAATTTGTTTTTAAAAACTGTACTACTAGCGACTTCTACTTTCGTTGTAAAAAACTTGTGTATGTGGCTTCCCATTACAAACAATTCCAATATATTTGGCAAAATTTAACTAAAATTAAATTCTTTTCTATGAATTAATACATTTGTAATAATGGAAATTAATTTTAAAAACACTATTGACTTAAAAATACAACTTCTGAACAAGTTTTGCTAGCGCATTGGACTATTTTGTTCTATAATTAATTTTTTGAATATTTGTCAAAAGTATTGGAATCGACTATAAATTGTAGTTTAATAGTTAGTTCTTTCCGTTCTGAACGAACGCATTAGCTTTTGGCTTTTGCATTGGCAGTCTCACACGACTTTACAGCTTTTACACAGTTTTAGTTGGTTTGTAGGCTGCATAGTCAAGTCGTGGTGTGTTTGTTGTGTTCATGTTCATTATTCGTCGCAAGTATTGGCGGCCAGCGGAAACAATCGCCACTCCTCACACCAGCACGGTTTCACGATTTACGTGCGTAGAACAAGTTCGTACGTTCGACTTGCATCGCGTCGAATAACAAATAAGAAGAAACGAGGGATAATCAAATGCGTAAAATGGTTTCGGCGAGTGATTATCGCAAACATAGTTCATGTAGTAAGAAGTAGTGAGCGAAACACATGGACGATTGTGCGTTGTTTCCTTTTGAACATCGGCACATCGCACACGTCACTGTTTTACCAGGAAGTAAGGAGTCGCTCAATTAGTCAGTCATCGATGCGGATGCGACGTTCGATTGCCATTCATACGAAGTCGAAGAACGCAATCAGCAGCGAATGCTTCTATCGGATCGCCGTCGCAGGCAGTCGCAGCTGTAGTTGGCTGTAGTCGGGAGTGTTGACGGCATTCGCATTGTGTCCTCGGTGTTCTCATTGTAGCAGCGCGCTGCGCCAGACTGTTGCCTGATTAAAGTGGTATTGTCCCATCGTCATCCCAACTCATTGAGTTTATCGGAAACTCGGCGCTCAATTTGCCGATACTGAATTGGATACATAAATGAAACAAGCTATCGTCGTCGACTCGAGACAACAATACAATTGCAACGACGACGAAGAAGAAGAGGAGAGCAAAGGATAAGGGAAAACAAACACGGCGCACGGACACCGACCGGTGATCACTCACTTGTCAACGACTCAACGCCGTATCATTCGATTAGAAGCGATAAAAGCTCTTGCTTCATCAATGAGCAGAGCGTTTTGTCGGTGTTAATTACAAGCGTTCACAAGATTGGTAAGTTGCTTGTTGTTTAAAACTATTTAATTAAAATTTATAAATAAGCAGTATGTAAATACGACGTGTAGTATTATGTTCGCTGATTAGATTAGAACCGCAATGGGGCAACCACAAGTGGCGAACGCCAACGAATCAAACGATATCGCTCGCTGCGTGCTCGAATTTTCCTATTTTTTTTCGTTTCGTCTGCCAGTTGCGCTCGTTTCTGCACTGTTTATAACAAATTAGCTCGCAGCTCGCGTCCACATTTAGTAAATAGTCGGATTCCACAGGCATCTGGCTATCATCAACATTTTAAGCACCATTGGAAGTTCTCGGTATTCGCGTTAGTTTGTTTATTGATGTTGATGTTACTACATTCATTAGAATTACGCAATTTTGTTCGTGTTCCCACCAAACCTGAATCAAGTGCTTAATTCAACATTTGTTTGTACTTGGTTCTAACTAGGTCATACTGGAGGGCGGCAAAGTTCCAACGCAGAGTCCCGAGAGCAGCGCCGGGCCAGGACTGGCGCCCCCGAGTCCCGACATGGATGACACGAGCAGTAAACGGCAGGCGACTAGGTACCCACATCATAATTCAGTGAATTTTGAAAGCTTTTGATACGAAATTGTGTTAAATTGCTTTAGGGTGTTTAAAAAGTCGTCGCCCAATGGCAAAATCACAGTCTACTTGGGCAAACGCGACTTTGTCGACCACATATCGCACGTTGATCCCATAGATGGCGTCGTTCTCATCGACCCCGACTATGTCAAAGACCGCAAAGTCTTCGGTCACGTGCTCGCCGCGTTCCGCTACGGGCGGGAAGACCTCGACGTGCTAGGATTGACCTTCCGCAAAGATCTGTACCTAGCCGCCGAGCAGATCTTCCCCCTGATCGGAACGGGCAGCAAGCGACCGCTGACTCGGCTGCAGGAACGACTCATCAAGAAGCTGGGACCAAACGCATTTCCGTTCTACTTCGAGTTGCCGCCGCATTGTCCCGCGTCGGTGACGCTCCAGCCGGCGCCAGGCGATACGGGCAAGCCGTGCGGTGTTGATTACGAGCTGAAAGCGTTCGTCGGCGAGACACAAGATGACAAGCCACATAAACGAAACTCAGTCAGGTGTGTAAAGTGTGTATCATCAATGTGCCGGTATTGATTTTCGCTCATCTTGTTTATTAATAGATTAGCAATAAGGAAGATCATGTATGCGCCGAGCAAACAAGGCGAGCAGCCGTCGGTCGAAGTGAGCAAGGAGTTCATGATGAGTCCCAATAAGCTGCACTTGGAGGCGTCCCTTGACAAGGAGCTCTACCACCACGGGGAGAACATCGCCGTGAATGTGCACATAGCGAACAATTCCAATCGCACCGTGAAGAAAATTAAGGTCAGCGTGCGCCAGTTCGCCGACATTTGTTTGTTCTCGACGGCACAGTACAAATGCACGGTGGCGGAAACGGATAGCGAGTAAGTGTCACCTTTAACTTGTCGTTGTTGAGCTAAAACTTGTTTTTTAAATGCGACTATACAATTAGTACTGACGTAGTGTAGCGCTAGTTGCGCGCGTGTTCGGAGCACATGTTCACATTTGTTGTGTGCGAATTTGCAGAGCGGGTTGTCCGATCTCGCCCGGATTTACGATGTCGAAAGTGTTCTGTGTGAGGCCGCTGCTAGCCAATAATAAAGACAAGCGCGGGCTGGCCCTGGACGGGCAGCTTAAGCACGAGGATACCAATCTGGCGTCGTCGACTATGTGAGTTTGCGTTCGTTGCGAGTAGTGGGATTCTGAGGCGACGTCTTGTTGATTGCTCTTTGCGCTCGCTCTTGGTTCATAAATTGTTCACTCACGGTGTTGGTGTTGGTGCTCACACTCACGCACACGAGTTGTGTTTTATTTGATTATTTATTTTGCATGCTGGTCGTGTTCGCGCGCGTTAGGCTAGGAACCTGTGTGCAGTTCACTTGCCGTTTTGTGTGTTGGTAGGTGGGCCGCCGATCTTTGATTGATTCCTCCCCCTTGGCCCCTTCTCAGTTCTCATCTCATGTGTTCTAGTACTAAGTTTTTTGTTTGTTGATTGTGTTGGTTGTGTATTTGCAAATAACTAAAGTGTGTATGATTGGGCAGAGAAGGCTGCCCCATCGGCCCTGGCTTCACACTGAGCAAAGTGTTTACACTGACACCTCTGTTGGCCAATAATAAGGATAAGTGGGGCCTCGCGTTGGACGGACAACTTAAGCACGAAGATACTAACTTAGCGTCAAGCACTTTGTAAGTTGAGTTGATCAAACCTAGCTGAACAACACTCTCACTCTGTGTCGCACAACTTTCATCCCACCAACCATACTTTACTTAACCTAGCAATTCACTTAAATTTTCATTTTCTTTACCTCTTTTCATCCCTTAATTCTTATTAATAAATATTCTTGATTCTTGTACAAATTTTCCATCTTGATATTTGAGGTTATGACGTTAGTTGTGCTCCGCTGTGCTTAATGTTTTTCAATTAATTACTTAATTAAAATAACAACATTAATAATTAATCCAAACACATACATCTGACCTGAGGTGTTTACGCGCGCTTAAGCATCTTATCCTTATTTGTTTGCCGCTGATGCAGTGCAAGTTTATTGCCTAATAAAATGCGTTCAAAACTAATAAATAAATAATTTAATTTGCTTAGCAGTTTGCGCATGTCTGTAGCTTAACTGCTTGAGTAACTGCATGTGCTGTTATAATTGTAACTATTTAACAGAGAATATTGTATCTTAATGCCAATGTATTTTTCCAAATTTCTAAACAGAGTTGCTGATCCTTCACAGCGCGAAAACCTAGGCATCATTGTGCAGTACAAGGTGAAAGTGAAACTGTGTTTGGGTGCACTGGGCGGGTAAATATTGGCAAATGATGTGTGCATAATCCGAATTAATCGCGCCTGTTGCTTTCCAGGGATCTTGTCGCTGAGTTGCCTTTTATCCTCATGCATCCCAAACCGGAAGAGGAATTGTTGCTGCCGTGCGGCGACTCAAGACGAGAGAGTAAAGAAATGGGCGCGAATGCCGCCGATGATACGAATTTAATTCAACTCGAGTATGTCCTCATTTGCCTTGCTCATTAGTTGGTGTTGAGCATAATTTGTTTGTTTGTTTAGGGACGAAAACAACGACGATATCATCTTCGAAGATTTCGCACGACTCCGACTGAAAGGCGAGACGGAAGCATGAAGGGACGACGGAGCGATTCTAGGTTTATAAATGAATGTTAATCGTGTATAATTACAAATTTGACGTGCCCTAGTCAGCAGAAATAAGAAAGAAACAGAAAGAGAAACGAACGAATGGTGACGGACGATTGTCGATTGTGGCGTGCGTTATTCATTTATCAGAGCAAGAATGATTTTCCAGGGCATTTCGTTGTTACTCTGCAACAAGTCATTAAATCACTACTATAATACGATTAGGATAAATAAAGCAAAACTATATTTTCTTATATTTATTACATTTACAAGCCAAGCAGATGTTTTGCGTTCGAGTGCGCTTTTTACGACTCGCATTTATTCGCGAAACGAACCGCTTTCTTTGTATTTATTGTATTTCTCTGTTTTGTTCCGTTCTCTCTAAGTGTATTCATTTACTAATTGTTTGTTTTACAAAGTGCATGCAGACACTGCTAGTCCAATAATGAGTTAATTAGAAATTTTCATTCATCGAACAACAAATGTACAAGGTATATGAATATGAGACAACGTCCACGAAGAACGCAACGCTTATCTATGCAAATTACCTTAATCTATATATTTTATACTTTCAAATTGAGCTATGTATGCTGCTTGCTGCAAGAAGCAAACACTTTTTGTTGCGATGACTTATTGTGACAAATTCGCGCCATTTATCGCTAATATATTAATAAGTACAACATACACAAATAAAAACAAATCGAGCTAATGTTATACATATTTATGATGAAACAATGAATTATTCTATTGAATGTTGATCGTAAGTTCACTTATTAACCATATTTTCCTCAATGTTTAACTTTACCAGAACACTACATTTTCAATTGCCACTTGACCAGACTGACATCAGATGCACACACAACACGCACACACATTATTTATGTGCATTTAATAGGTATTTTGAATGTTTTGCATTTATTCATTGAGATATACGAGAAAGGAAATGAAGCGAACGAAATAGCTGTCAATCATTATGTATGCATGATATTCAGCCAAATACGTTTTATTTCAATCCGTTTGTGTTTGTTGTATGTTTGTGAATATGACTTTTCAAATGATATAATTGTATTTCATCGTGCATTTAAATAACAAACCAAATCCAGAAACATACATTTAATAAATGCAAATGCAGACATGAAATATGAAATTGAGAGTTGGTTTCGTTACTGTGTAATAAAAAAAGAAAGAATATGTTAATGCAACATATAACATATGTATACATATAATAAATGAACGTAAATAATATACGACTGTGTATAGAATGACTCTCAAGTGGGATTTTTGGGGATTTCATGAACATATTTTCAGCTACAGACCATTCCTACTTAATAACCCATGCTAATAAGTAGGAATTCTGCAAAAGTTTGAAATTTATAGGTTAGGTAGGTATTAAATTTTGAACAAACTGCATTTTTCGCAATTAATTTTTATAAAAAATATATTTATTACGCCAGGGCATTGAACCATTTAAATGCATTATTTCAGTATGAAATTGACTTTCTCCAAATTGGTAAGTTATTCTTATTGTTAATTCGTTAATTTTCTTATTTTTAATATTTTTAGATCTTTGAAAAGTATATTATAGTTGATGTGACGGGAAATCTATTAAAACAATTTGAATTGCCTTATTTTGAGTATTAGTTTACTTGTATTACTTGTAAATTTGTTATACATTACGCACTTGCCGGATTTCGTTATTGATATTAGAATAATGAAATATTTGATGGTTTAAATTTTAATATTTGAAATTAGCAATATTAAAACTTGATTGAAATAACACTTGAGTATAGGCATGTATAGGTGAGTAGGCTTAGGGGCGATCGATATAAAACGGAGCGTAGCGCGCGCGAGATAATGAAAATAGAAAATACAGTTGCAGGAAGAGTTCATAAAAACAAATCCCCGCATCGCATGCTTTCTGCGAAGCTGCTCATTGAAGTGTAACATAGAATCATGGTAATACCCGCGTATATACAAGAGTGTTCATTATATTTTCAAATTTTCATTTATTTTCATTATATTATGCAATATAATAAGGAAATATTAGTTTATTGTGATTGCGTGCATATTTAGGATGCTTTGAGCTTTCAAATTGCTATCTATTTGATTTTTCAAAACGACACTCGAAACAACTTCAAGGGTCATCTTCTCGGTACGCTTAGCTTAGCTTAGTCGAATTGGATTAAGAAAGAAATGCCGCCAATATAATTGGACATGCAGGGAGAGACGTGTCGTGTAGACAACTCGACGACAAGGGACAAGCTGCTTGTATGATGTTCTCGTTCGGAAGTTGTTTAGTTCTTCAGTTGATGTTGATTTAATCGGCTAAATTAATTAATAATGCATTTGTCTGTCCTCGGTCGAACTGTCGAGTCCGAGGTCGAGTCTCAAGTGCCCTAACCCCAAACCCAGAGCTTAATTTTCAACTTATTGCGCGATTCAAATAAGAAATAAACCGAAAGTTGTCATTAAAAGTCATTTATTTGTATTTGTTTGTATTTTGATAAAATGAAGAAACATTGGACGCGACACTAGGTACTATGGCTTGGTGGTGGTGATGCTGCGAAAGATCAAAAGCATCTTTTGACACGGCGTATGCTTCCTAAAGTGCGCGCACTTCAATCTGAATACTGAATACGCACAAAGAGATTCCATTTTTCAAACCGGCAGAGAAGGCCCTCATCAAAAGTCGATTGATGTTGACGCTTTGCTGAATTTATTAAGCCTTCCGACTTGTAATAAATAAAAATAAACTATTGTCTCAATGTCTCTTCCTCCCGTCCTCTTTCTTCCGTTTCAATAATTTGCCAACTTAGCCTTTCAACTTCTAATGCGCAAAATGTAAAGAAACGCACAGTGTGTGCGGTTAATGTGTGCTTTTAATTCCTACGAGCAAAGCTAACCTAACTTAACCTTAAAAGAGTAACTGAGTAGTAACAAGCGTCGAACAGCAAAAGGGTCAGATTGAATGAAATGATAGCCAACTATTCTACGTCGGGTTCGTCGGGATTGCATTGAACATTAAGATTAAAAGGAGTCGAACATGGAACATCAAAAAGGTGTGATCTTTATCGCTTTCTATGCGCGCTGACCAAAGTCCGCAAAGCAGCAAAGCTCTTCGTTTGATTAGTCTCAACTTCGTCGGCGCATTTCGCATATATCGCCGAGAATTGCAATTTCACCAGCTAAAAATTATCTACTTACCTATATTCAGTGGCGTATTTAGAAATTTATTTTGGGGGGGTGGGGGGTTTGGAAAGCTGAAAATAGATAAAATCCAATACAAACTTAAGCAAGTAACTGTTAGTTTGTATAAAAAGAATAAAAAATGAAAAAATTATATTAAAAAACCAATACGGCGTTTACGCCGCGATAACATCGTGAAAATATCCAATTTTTTAAGTTAAAAATAATTAAGTCTGGGTCCTTACTCCTTAGCCTATATTTTAACTAAATATCAAACCAAAACATTGAACTCCAAAACGTGAAACTGCGTCGGTCCGACGAAATCAGCACAAGAACAATGCGAACCGATGAAAAGGCATTGTTGCAGCGCGCAACAAACAGCCCTGCGTGTTCATGTATAGATAGACGTCGATGTGGATGTCGGTTGCCCATTATGGAAGGCAAACAGAATTTGCCTAATTTATGTAGTTGCTCACAGCTAGGTGGGCATGCTATCGAGCAGAATTACCAGCATGAGGCCAGGTAAAGAAGTGGCACATGATGAGGAGAGCACGAGAGACGAGGCAAGCGCACATCCAACCCCAGCGAGCGGCGAAAAGGGCCCCAGCGCAACGAGTCGAGCAGCTGCATCGAATCTCTTGGGGCATCGCGACGCCAGCTCCGCCTCTTCGGTGCCTGCTGCCGGTGCCGATTGGACGGCAGCGAGCGGCGGCGAGCCGAAATGAGCACCGCGCACGATTGGCCCTTCCTCGCCTAGCCATCTTTTGCCCAGCAAGACGACTCGGTACACATCTAGGTATCAAGCGTACCTATATAGCCAAATCGAAAACTCAAAAGTGCAAGAGACAGTTGGCCCCGAAAACCAAATGAGCACAGCTAGTCAGCAGGCGACACGAGCAACAATTTGTGCTCTTGGCAGTGCCCTTTTCGCCAAATAGCCACCAACCATCTTAGAACAATCAGCAAAGTGTAATTCGGTGACTTTCAATGTTTTCCCGTGTTATTGTGCGTAAACAACAAAAAGTGTAACGGCTAAATCAACTAACAACCCTATTTTTGGATACTTTAATGGTAAATCATTTACATTTACTAATTTTGTTTAAATTATAAGTATTACAACAACTTGTAAATAAATATCAAAAAACGGGCAGTTGAAAATAGTAGTTTAACAGTTTGGTAGTTGATTAGATTGGGGGCACCCTTGTTTTAACCTGGATCTGACTGAATTTCAGGATAGTTGTAGTGTTGGGGCGTCACGGCTAAATGCGCGCGTGATAATCTAAGAAACCGCATGTGGGCAATGAAAATGCCCGCGATCTAAAGCAATTAATTCAGAAATACCTTATCGCTTGTCGGATGTGCTCAAATCTGGCAATCGTTGGCAAAGCATTAGAATATGATTATGCACATGAACTTAACACTTATTTCATTTTGTGATGACAACCTATTACCATTTAATATTTAATATCCGCCATTTCACTAGACGTTATCAGACAATTATCACTTGTATGATTTAGTACGGGAAATTAAATAATTAATTACGTGCGCGCACCCCATCTGCAGAAAGATTGCAAGCGGGAAGTTGAGCGACGGATAAAAACAACTTTTAACCTTTAACCTTAAATTTAAATAGAGCATTGATTGAAACAATGAAACAAAATAAAACAAAACATGCGACTTTGTTGTTGTTTGTTTTTGTTTAAGACTTTTGTTCGGTTCAAATTTAAAGTTATAGCAGTTATAGTAAGTATAGTGTTTTAAATTGCTTGCAATTGTGAGTTTAATAACGACAACTTTCTGCCAACCTTCTGGTCTTGCAGATACTTGAAATTCTGTGCTTGTGTTTCAAGATATTGAAAAAAACAATAGCGCCAACCCCACATCGGTTCGGTACTTATAACTGCATCCATCATATGCATATACGGATAACGCAAACAAAGAAGGCACTTGGCCGAACAATATTTGCTCAAGTAATATATATTTGCCCGCTTATAATTGATGTTGTTAAACATCATCTGGCGAAAACAAACAAATATGTCGTAAAACAAAGAGTGCGAATTTAAGGTTATTAGAGGTGTGGACACTGTGCCTGTGGAAAACTACTTTAATGTCCTAATCAGACGCGTAGCTACACTATAGCAAGACTAGCATAGGGGCCCAAGCGAATGGGGGGCCCTTTTTCATCAAGTCCTTTTCGACATTTTTCATTTTCTTAATTCTATGAATTTTATCGCTCAAAATACAAACTAACCTTACTCTATTTTTGTTCAACTTGTAAAACTATTATTTATAATATTTAAATTTTAATTATGTTTTTATACGTATATCAAATTTACAAACCAAACCAAATTTACAACTTTTCAATTAAAAATAATTTTTGATACTGATTTTTTTGCGTAGGTTTTTATCCCCGCAAAAAATATTTCCTATATCTTTAAAAATAGAGGGCCTAATTTAAATTATTGCATAGGGGCCCGAAAAAATACGCTACGCCCTGGTCCTAATAAGTAAAATTGTTATGTTTTTATGAGTAAAACGTGTGCGTCCTCCCTCATTCGCTTATTCCACAGAAAAACGACAAACGCCTCATAAAACGCCAATTTCATGCTCGATGAAACAAGAAACAAGACGCACACTTAATGTTTAATTACATAACGAATTAGGAATTTTTATTTGTATGACAACTATCCTATTAATTTACGTACTCGTATGATGTGAGCAGATTATTAAAGCGTGTTAAAACGACATAACAAACAAGCGCTGTGCGACATTACGGATTTATCTATATCGCAAATAAGACAGGGGTGACAGTACATTATGTCGGCGTGCGAGGATACACGGCTTCGATAATAAGTTGCGCCCAAAGTACATAACTAATATGACTTAATATAGTAGAGTAACAGGGCAATTGAAATTGGGGTGGGTATAGTACTTGAATCGTGGCTTGGGGGCGAACGCGCGGCATCCGGCATACGTTTCGACTAATTTTATGCGTTTACGCACTCGCAACGACGCTACACGCTTACAAGTTCACATCGATAATCGTTAACTTGTAGGTGGTTGTAGGTGGTTATAAATTAAACAGCGTAAAACTGTCCTGTTTTGTTTTTATTAACCTCACTTTTACCTCTTTTACCTCTATATCTATAAGTACGTCATTAATATGTGCAATTACGTTCATAAAATGTTCATGAAGTTGGGGATGGATGGCGAATGCGATTAGTTTATTCATCGATATTTGAACGGCGAACGCGTACGCGTCGATTTAAATTTGACGTTTTATTGACATGAGTTGAATGTGGAGGCGCCGGGCTCACACGCGTTCACGCTATGAGTATTGCTATAATATGCAATGCTGCGTGGTCAATTGAGTATTAAACCTGATTCG
>JARJDT010021559.1:0-33877 GCA_030264655.1 Leptusa sp. GC000079
ACAGCAGATACATTTCGATGTTTTAATTATAACTTATTATGAAACATTTTTTCATCTCATGATAACGATAACTATGACGCTTGATAAAATGATATTGAAAATATTAAGAGACAAAAAGTGGTCAAATGACATCAATTAACTATTTGTGTTGAACTAGACCAGAGGCACAAACCACAAGAACAGTTGAATATGTATATAATATGTATATGTATAAGAAAATCGAAATTGTTCGTGTTGATGCTTTCGATGATATTGATTTACTTCTGCGAAACTCTTTGTTATCAGATTAAAATTTTAATAGAAAGGAAAACAAATCGTTCAAAAATGTCATTAAATCATAAATCACATGCGAAGCTATTAATTTTTCTGTTATTAGTATTCATATAAGCATCTTGAAACTTTGAAGTTGCAATAATAATTTGTTCATAATTGCAATTAATAATTAACCGATTATGTAGTTAAAAGTTAAAATGTTATCTATATGAATTATGAACCGTTCAATAAATGTATTTGCTCTCAACTCGAATTGTATGTCATTTCATTTTATATTTATAACATAACAACTTCTACTGCAACTGCAATCAAAGCAAACCACACATGACATATGCGTTTATTCCCTCTTTCCTGGTTGCTTATTCCTTCCTATTATACCCATTGAAATTTGCAGAAACCACAACTGGTCTATTTGTCTATTAAATTATGCCTTCAAAAAAAGTGACTCACAAAATATTTAATAGTTTTTGAAGGGTTGTGTTGTGGTTTCATATCCTATTGCCAAAAGAACATCAACTTTTTAATTTTAAAATTACTTCAGCGAAACCATTTAATCAACTATAACTTAACGTTCTGCATAACACTCTAATCGTTGTTTATCTAATAAATATATTTATTTAAATTGAGAATTTGATTAATTCGACTTGAATTAGGAACATTCGAACATAAACAATCATTTAAGAACGTTGTTTTTTATATGTAGGTCAATAAACTCAAACTTAACTATATTTCAATTGCGTGTTTAGCTGCATGATCACATGGTGGCAAATGGCGATGACATTAATTAATGAAAATGAATGCATCATCACTTCATATGCGTCTCTTCTCTCCGCTCTTCACATTACTTCTATACAAAGTTTTGTTTTATAGTGGTTTTATTTTCATACCAAATATGTGATGTTCGTTTGTTCTTTAACTTTATGATGATATTGTTATTTGTTTGTGTCTTGTTTCAGTTTCCAGTGCGAAAATGTCGGGCGTCGCGCTAACAAATGGCAATACTGAAAGGGATCGGGGGGCGCATGCAGGTGTTGTGCCCACCGGAGCGGTGGAATTGACAGAGAATTCCGGAAGGGCTTTGAAACTACAAACGGATGCACCACATCTGGTCAGCATGGGGGGTGACAGATTAAGCACTGCTGTTACATTGCATCCACTTCCACAAGGTAATTAGAGCTTACTTATAATCTCAAGTCTCAACTCAAAACTTAATAAAATAAAAATATTCAATTTCGAATTATTCAAGTTTTGGTTTTGATTTTATGCCAAGTTGACTCAGGCAAAATCCCCCTTTCAACATTAGTTTTGATAGCATTTGTACAGAGTTTTCATGTGTTGCTTTTTACTACTACCGGTTTTACCTTAATTGCACTTGTATGTAGCTGTAGATAGTAGGTAAATGCGTCTATCTAAAAATAGCTCTTAATGGTATTTTCAGTTTCAATTTCATATTTCAAACATTCAAATGTCCAGTTAATTAGCTTACGCTGTGCGCACTCCGCGCTCTTTGACTACAATAAACTTTTTGCATTTTGCCAATTTTAAAGTTAATTTTTAAATTTCAACTGATGACGATCGTTTAATTTTTCTTATTCATTCTTAAAAATGCGGTTTGAAATGTATTGAAATTTCTAGTTTTGAGTAATATTTAAGCTTTTACAAGCTTTCGACTTGGGAAAAGCTCATTCATGTAAATACATATTAAACACTTCCGTTTATCTGTTTTCTTTCATTCGTTCGCTTCATCTATACTTGTAGCTATAGTAAACTCAGGGCCGGGTTTGTCACAAGAGAACAAAGACGAGTATCGGGCTTGTCGGGCCGAGGGCCCTAAAATTTCAAATTCTAATTGAATTGAATTTGGGAAAATCCGCTGGAAAATTAACTATACCAAAATGTCCTCTGCGGTGCCTAATAAGATCTAATATTTTACTACCGTTATTTATTGAAAAATTATATTTGAAATAAAATATTGATTGCCCCATTTTATTAAATTTATCTCGGGCCCGGGAGAAGTTAAATCCGGCCCTGAGTAAACTAGTAAAGTTGAAGTTGTAATCCGTGGGGCGCAACGAAGAAGCAAACCGCGTTTGACGAATCGTATGAAGTTTGTGTTTACCGGCAATTTAACGTAACATGTGTATTCGTACTCATTTAAAAATAACAAGACACATGTTGAGAAAGTACCACCAACATCAACATTCGAGTTTGGAGTCTTGCTGTCTTCTCATAGTTTACATTTACGATTTAGGCATTTTATATTTATAAATGCAACGAAATGCAATTGAATCTGACTATAAATTAATAGATTCAAAAAGCGTTAACAAATTCATAGATAAAATTTGATCCGGGTCTGAACTTAGTGGATAATGCACTTTATGATAGTGGCATTTAATCTTTTAAAGATCATCAATTGCAAAGCAAATAGAAAGACAACAAGTGCAGCAAGCAGCAATAAACCAACTATTCCCATAATGTCGTAATGAGAAAACGACGAATAACTAGCGACGCACAGCAACCACAATGTTCGTTTTTTATGAGTTTTCATTCTGTTTTGTTTCATAGTTTCATACTTTACTCACAAAGTGCACTCGGGCTGAAATATGAATGCAGGCAAAGGCAGCTACATCCGTTCATAATTTAATATCCAGACCGTGGATTTTGCCTTTATTCTGTATTGTTTTTATGACGTGCTCATCATGTGCAGACATACCAGACCGAGATAAACATACTCGTTGCTTGTATATCGTAGAAAAATTCTAAATTTTAGCGGAAATTGTCTGGAAACATTTACAATGGGCCTACATAGTATGAAATAGTAGTGAATTTGCATACATTTTTGAGGCTTAAGGTTGAATTTTATCAAACTTATTTTATATGGTTTTTTAAGTTGTGATTTTTTAATATTTGAAATAAATGTGCATGTTATTTGCAATTCAAAACCAAAAACCAGTACAAGTTATGGTTGTAGTTTGTGATTTTTGTAGTCATTTAAAAACTAACTTTGAAGAGAAAAACTTGTTTGGCGTCGGAGTTTACTTGTTGTATTTTGCTAGTTTTAATAGTTTTAAAAGCAAATGTAGTTTTGTTATTGATACTTGATACTCATTTAATAGTTAATAGCCTGATGACATAATTATTAGGAACATTTACATTTTATGTTAAACGACGGAATATATTCAAGGATGACTTAAATAACTATAAATATTTAAACTATAAAATGTTCCAAGAAAATATAGATATTCCTTCATTCGAGCAAATGCGCTTATAACCGCTTAAGGAAACTGGAAAATTAGAAAATGCATTGTTTTGAGACAACGTTGACTTTCTCCAATTCCAAACGCTCATACATTTTTATAAGAAAACAAAAGGACACATTCAACTTACCTGCAGCAAAACAAACTTCGTCATTTTGCCATTAATCAAGTTTTTACTATTGAAAATTGGCAAATCATTCTTGAAACACGTACGTCTGATTAGAAAAGCAAATTGCAAGTATTTATAAATAACTAATTTGCGTGTTGGACTTGATAAACAAACAAATTAACAATTTAAAATTGAAAATAAAATGAAAAATGACCTCATAATAACACGTTTCTATCAAACTGTCCCGTTTATCCCCGTTAAGAGATGAAAAACATACCCAAATATACTTCAGATACTTAACAAAAATATGTAATTTATTATAATAATGTCAATAATAATAAGTACAAATAATAACGTTTGATCGAGTTCTGTAAAATATATTGGGGAATGAAATTTTCTGGGCTTTCAAAATTTGTTACTCACCCTCACCTCTTAATAGTATGCATTTATTGCTTATTAAGTACTCATATTTTCTTGTTTAAGATTCGATTGAAAATCCTTTCTTAGTCAGCACCTATGGCCTACTGTGAGCATTTTAGCTAATAATTGTTATTGACTTAAAACGTGGAACAGTGAAACACTGACCTAAACTTAAAATAACTATTTCTTATCAATCGAGTTTAAAATGCAAAATTTTAATAATCAAATTTAGAAATTAGCGCATTGTGTCATTGGGTGTTGATGACTACCAAACAAATGTAGGGAAAAAGTATGTTAATTCGTTTAAAAGCACAATATTCAAATTTTGCCCTTTTTCTTTTCTTTAATTATGGCCTTAATTTTTATTCATTTTATGTTCTTTTCAGGACGAGTAACGCTAGGAAGTGGCAGTGGAGTTGATATACCAGTGCAAGGCACAGGTGTGTTACCACTGCATTGTCACATCGAGAACTGCGAAGGTGTTGTGACAATAAATCCAATCGCGGGCAATTTAAGCATCGATGGAGTTCTCGTCACAAGTCCAACAAGACTCCGACAAGGTGTTATGCTAACAATCGGACGCTCAAACTACATGCGTTTCAATCATCCTTCCGAAGCGAAATTAATGAAACTGACAAACACGCGTATTTCAATGGCACCTATAACGTTCGAAACCGACGATGTTTATCATCCAAAGTTCACCAAGAAACCGCCAGTGGTTCCGCGCAAATCGCCACGCAGTTCATTCTCGGACGAAGAACCCCCGCAATCAAACATTATGATGAAAGTGTCAAAGTTTGAATATTTAGCCGCGCAGAATTTCAAACAGAGCATCTCACCGAAAGTGTTCTCGTCGAATTTGGTGACTGTGAACACACCCGCCAAGGACGTGCTGGGCCGCGCGCCTCCTGATTTACACAACTATGCGAAAAACATTTCGCAGCCTGCTGTTAATTATGCCGAGACGAATTTCAAGAACAAAACACCGGATCGGCAGATATTCGGATGCAAGTCGCCGAGTTATGTTAACGTGCAACTGTTGAATGAGACCAAAACTATCAACAATAAAGTTGTTATTTTTGAGAATGGTTCTGTTATGAAAGAGCATCACGAACTCAATAACATTACGCGGAATTATAACCAGAATGCTAACAAAAATGTGAATATTGCCAATAAGTGCCAAGTGCGGTCCACTACGCCGAACAGCGACAGCAAGAGTAATGTGAGCAGCTACGAAGACTTATCTTATAGGAAGAATGAAGCTGAAATTAAACGAAATCAAGTAAGTTATTTGTTAAACATTTAAAACCGTTAATAACTTTTAGCTTTAATTGAAATTTATTCTTCCAATTAAAACACTCATCATTCAATTCAGAGTTTCCTAAAACAAAAATATTTCCTATTTTATATTTGTATTTCAATTAGTTTCAATTAAGAAATATCTATTTTCTATTTTAAGGTTTAAAAGCTTTAAAACTCGTTTTAAAAAATATTTTAAATACTTTACAAAAGAATTATCATTTATTTTATATTTTAATAGATTTCGTGACAGAAAAGAGATTAATTTAATATTTAATTAAAATAGATTTCAAATCGGAAAGGATTTTCAATTTTACATTAAAATGCGTTCCTTAAAACAATATTGGCAAGCTCTATCAATCATTTATTAGTTAATTAATTATTGCAATATGTATAAACTTTATACTTATAGATAATTTTCGAAAGCACTGCATTTTAGTGTTTTATTTGCAGTGTGAATCATCCATTTGTCCCACATTTATATTATTCTTTCTTGTGTGTTATTATTATTGTTTGATAAAGTAAAACTCTTATCAGTATATCGGTTTTATTATATTTATTTATATAGTTGGCAACATACGCGTCTACTATTAATCCATTGAAATTGATTACAGGCGCAGGTTGATAGAATCAAAGAGCAACAAATTGAGAAAGCAGAACAAGCACGCCTTGAAGAAATATTAAGCATGTGCGCAGAGTACGACAAGCAAGTTCATAATGATAAAAGCAACAAACCAATTACACCAAACAGGTAACAACCACTTGTGACTTGTGCACTTGTTATCACTAGCTTATCAACATTTTTATTTATTTATGTTAATTGCATTTCGTAGAATTATAACGAATGGTTCACTACCGCGTGATAAACGCACGTGTATCTCGCCCAACATTCTCAGCAGCTCACCCGGTAGCAACGAACAAATGTTCAAGTTTGAATCTCAAGAGAGTGTCACTGTTGCGAATCTCCAGCAACAATATGAAATCGACGGGCACAAATCCGAAACGAAAAATATTAGCGCGTATGAAAACCATGCGCCATTATCGTCTCCGCGTACGCGGATCAAAACGTTCGTTACAACGCCCAACAAGGATAGGTAAATATTGATTTGTGTTATCTTTATCTACAATATCGAAATGAATGAAATACCGATCTTGCTGTTTGTTCGTTAGTTCACCCAAAGAGCCTGATCTGTTCGACATTGCAATGAATAAAGCGAAAACGTTGCCCAAATTCAGTCCGCCGAAGTTCAAAGACGAGCATGGTTACATGAGACATTTGGAAAACTATGAGAATCTAACATTGAATAATCATACTGGAAGCATCTCAAATAATCTCAACTTTTCTGACAATAACAAAGAGAATACGAGTCCTACTAATACCCAGCGAATAACTGATCTGAAAGAAGAAAAACGTGATAAACTGACAAAGATTGCAACGATTAAAAGACGCATGGCGGAAATGGACAACATGGGCGAAGAGCTTTCCCGTGAATTGGAGTTGGAAAAGGCACTCATTGTGGGCGAATGCCAATCGAAACAACTAGAACTTGAAAGTTTGCAAGCTCGTAAGAACTTGCTCGTTCAACAAGCAGAGAAACTCGATGATAAAATGAATGAAAGTCTAGTAATTCAAGAAGAAGACCAGAAAGGTTGCAAGGAAAAGTTGCAAAAGGCCCAAGAATTGGTACAATGCATTGAAAGTAAACTTGCTTCACTTAACAAAGACTCGATCGAGTACACGACAATGTTTGAAGAGTA
This sequence comes from Leptusa sp. GC000079, assembly GCA_030264655.1. Classification (NCBI taxonomy): domain Eukaryota; kingdom Metazoa; phylum Arthropoda; class Insecta; order Coleoptera; family Staphylinidae; genus Leptusa; species Leptusa sp. GC000079. The sequence continues at coordinate 7,117 of JARJDT010021559.1, forward strand.
TTTAGAAGCGCAGGAAAGTTTAGATAACGAAAACAAGAAGTTTGAAGATCTGGAATTTCATCACTTGGAGGAAGAGGCTGATCTCCTAGCTAGTCGCGAAGAAAATCAACGCGAAATTCTGGATTTGTCCAAACGCATTGATGACTTGAAAGCGCACATTGACGATTTGCAACGCGAAAATTCAATTACTGCTAGTACAAACGCGGAAGAATATACAAAAATCGAAGAAACACGGCTTGAATTTTCCAAGTTTCTTGAAGAAATCCGTGCGCAACTACGCGGGATTGATTCGCAATTAGCTGATTTGAAAGAACGCGAAACTGATGATGATCTATCAACTGATAGTGAGACTGAAAAACCGAAAGATTTAGAGACGATCAAACGCGAAGTGTCTTTGCTTTCGTTGAATAAAGTGTGTGATATGAGCACGTCGTGTATTATCTCGAGCACGAAAATATTTGAAGAGGATTTCAATATGTCGCAGTCATTTAACGAGAAAATGTTCCAAGAAAAGTCCATTTTGGAGGACGGCTTAGGAAGACGGGTTCCTAGTCAGGATGACATTGATCGTTTTAGCAAAGTGACCATGGATGCGCCGATGAATATTGATGATAATCGGGGATCTTTGGGAAAGAAAGCGTTGGAATCACTGAAAGAGCTCGAACGAAATCGACAATTGCATTTAGTACAACAAGGTAACTCTAAAACTTCTGTAAATTTCTTGCTTTAAAATAAATTTAAACGAAAATGTTATGAACATTATAAATTTATTTGTGAAGGATCGCAAGTGATTGAGAATGAACGCCGACGTGTTCTTGCACTCAAACAAAAAGTACAAAATGAAGTGCGGACGAAGTGGGCGGCCAGGAAACAGGATTGCGCTTCGATCAATTCGATCGGCTCGGATGATACTGACACGCAAAATGGGTAAGTCATCTTTTATCAACCATTATCTATACTATTTTGTCGGAATATACCTGATAACACATTTCCAGTATTTGTTTTCATTATAAAAATATAAAATTCTATTCAAACAAAATATGCACTCAAAATGCGCAATTAGTTTGAATCCTGAATGTCTGAAATGACAAGCAATGACGGCTATTGAAAACGAAGCACATTTAACATTAGCGTAAGTTTTTGCATGCATACAGAATAACATTTAGAAAAACAATACTTGTTTTTCTTGGAACATGTGTGCGAATTAATAAAATATAACTTGCAATTGCAAATGCAGGAAAGCCAATGCAAAATTCCAAAGTTATTTCGGTGTCTTGTGTGCGTAATTGTGTTAATATTTTGAAGTTTTGGTGCAACTTTTTTATATTTTGCTGCACGATCCATTTTCCAGTCAACAGACAATGATGATTCACCTTGTTTTATCTATGAATGAAGGACGCGTGTGTTTTTATTAAATAACTAGATCATCCTGAGCATCTCCAATGTTTTAAGAACTTTGGAAATATTTACGTTCTAGCAGATGTTAATGTGTGATCAGTGATTAATTAATGCCTTATTTATCGACCAACGCACCTTGTTTGTAATAAAATTATTTCATTCATTAGTACATACATAACACAAGTACTGGTTAAAATATATTGGAAGATATTTTTAAAAAATTCCTGTAAATGAATACTTTAAAAATTCAAGGAATCACTTTTAAAAGTTTAAAAGAATTCCTTTTGTTTTGCCTTGAAGCTTGAAGTTTAAATTGTTCTTTTGTTTGAAAAGTGGATTTTTAAACTGTAATTGAAGATGACATTAAGTGATTTGTCTTTGCCACCTGTTCCCATTCCGCCATTCGCCATTCCTTTTTCTTACCCAATTTTAAATCACATTGCATTTAAAATTAAATCAAAAATTTTGGTTTTTGTCCAAATTTTCTACTTGAAATGTGCGTTATTACATAAAACGCGTCATGTTTTAAAGCATTAGCATTAGCAATATCACTTTGTAAGTGTTTCACTTCCAGCTTTCATGCTGCTTTAAGTTTTGGTGACAGTTAATGAGTTATCGATTTGGTGCAAATTCAATATTTTACAGAAACTTGGATGACGTATCGTCCAAAGATGAAGTCAACTTGAATCACATCGACTGCAGCCCGATTCAGGTACGTTTTTAGCTCTTTTTAACATGCATCATTCTTTTATTTGTCGCGCCTCTCATATTTCGGATGTTTTTCTATGCAATTGAAAGAAAAATTTAAAGCCCGCGTAAAAATACCATGCAATGCGTTTATTCTTAACTTATTTGTTTCGGGCCCATCGTATTATTTTTCTAAGGCTTAAGGTGAAGGTGAACGCAGCATTCGGCAGGAAGTCGTTGTCGTTGTGAAAAGAATCATTGTGGTATCGTCACGGCTCATGGCGATATTTTTAGATTAGATATTTTTCAATTTCGAGTCTTTAACCGATATGTTAATGTCTAACAACAACTAATGTGAAATCTGGCGAAATTATTTCGATCGTGTACGAACCGCGCGAATTGCGAATGAAACGTCCAACGTCTGTTATTTTTGCGTGTTTTGATTGCGATTTTCGATTTGGAAACCAATTTCAAATTTCGTCGCGACTTGCAAGATTTTTTTTTAATTAACTATTAGACGACAATATCTTGTGACAGTTGTTACTTAAGTCTACAGAAAGAACATAAAGTGATGAAAAATGCGCATCTGATGTAAATTCAATAAGACAAACACGCTATTAAGCAAACAATTCGAAAATAACTACGCGTCTCGAGTATAAGTATAAACGATTTTTAATAAATAAATTCTCGTGATTTGGGCAGCGACGACAAACTCTGAAAATCGCAGACAGAATTTTATAACACTTACTCACCTCGCGTATTTTCTTAAATACTATACAAGTCAAAAATAAATGTTTCATTTTTCAACAAATTATATTGTTCTATACTTATTTAAAATAATTTATTGCTGCGTTTTGCGATTATGTCGTACTCTTGGGTTAAGTTAATGTTTTCAGCATTGTGCGGCACGGAATTTGAATTTCACGCATTCGTGCGCTTATAACATAATTTGGGTCGTACTAAAATTCAAGTTGTCCTACTCATAAAATGTGAATTTGCACTCGGGTTGTGTGTGCGTATTGATATACAAATGCATACATTTTTAGGCACTGGGTTAGTTATTTAAGCAATCAGCAATGTGCGTATTTCCGCGCTGCAATGGGCTTATTCTAGTTGCAGTTGCGTTTGAATGTTCGAAACGTTGTTGTTCTCATTAGCGTATGCGTATTCGTATGCGTGCTGCCTTCGTTCCGCATTTACTTATAGCGTCCGACTCCGAGTCGCATTGTGACATCAATCTGCATGTCCTTATTTCATTTCCCATTGTCGATAGTGGGTTTGTACTTTTTCACTGCATATATGCGCGCTTTCAATTTGGATTTGTAATTCGAATGCATTGAGGATATTTACGTTTACACTTTTATTTACGTAGAGTAGGCGAACGCATTTCACGTGCTTCTCAAAACTCAACATTATTTCCAAACTAAAGCACGCAACGCATAACGCGCATTCGATCGGAAGTCGGCGCGAAGTTAACACGTATAACGACCGGTTTTAATTTATCACTCGTTATCAATATTTTAACATTGAAATTTGTAATTAACGCAACTAATTACAATGTCGCTGTGGATGAACTATTTGAAAATCGGTATCACCGACCGCAAATATAAGAAAATGCACAGACATTCATCGTATAATGTAAGAATATTTAAATTTTTGAATGTGTTTTTCTGAAAGTAAATGTTATTTGCAGCCCCGCGATGAGTCAATAAGCCCCGATTCACCACGTCCACTCTCTGAAACAAGCGATGTGAGTGAAGTGGGCACAATCGGTCGTCGAAGAGGCAAAAATCTTGGGGACAAACATCGACCCCTTACAAGATTTTTGCCCATTCGCAGTATGGACCTGGATTTACGACAACACATCGAATCGGCCGGTATGTAAATATTACGCGCACACACAAACTTCAATCATTTTTATTTATTTATTTTTGATATAATAGTCAGTGATTCATGTTTGCAGGACATCAAGCAGATTTATGCCCACACGTACGCATCAATTCGACCAGTTGCCGCGGTTTCTTGCATAAACGCGGCTCGAAATTAAACGGCTGGAGTCGCCGTTGGTTCGTTTTTGATCGCATGAAAAGAATGCTGGTTTATTACAGCGATAAAAGCGAAAGAAAAGCAAGAGGCGGAGCATATTTTCAGGTAATAAACTCTATAATTTGACGCATTGTTTATTTACATCAAAGCGCGTATGCGAACTTTATGAAAATTACCTCATTTTTCATACAGTTCATACGCAAATAGGTTTATTGTTTGTGTATAATAATAATTCCATAAAATTGTGCGCAATTCTAGGCGATCGAAGAAGTCTACTTGGATCATGCAAACTCGGTGAAGTCGCCGAATCCACAGTTGACATTCATTGTGAAGACGCACGAACGCTATTACTACTTAATGGCACCGTCGCCGGAAGCGATGCGTATTTGGATCGACGTCGTCTTCACTGGGGCTGAAGGCTATCAAGAGTTCGAACACGGTACATGATCCATTTCTTACGGAACATGCACATTTTTGATTGCCCAAGAGCGCGTTACCAATATGCGCAATTTACAAACTGCTCGACGAAAATAACTTGACTACTTAAAAACGTCGTGCGAACAAAATGGAGTAATGAAGTGCCTTCAAACAAGACTGCATTTCAAATACGTATTGTAATTTAAACTATTTACATTTACACTGAGCTACATAATTACATTAATGAATATTTCATATTATTTATATGCTTATGAAGTGTTTCATATAGATTCATAAGACTGGTTACATTATTACCTATTAATTAAAGAATTAATTAGTTTATTAATTAATTAATGTTATTATTAAGTCATTGTCATAATAAGTCATGTTCGTATTGTAAACGAGGAATTTGTTGATTTATTTAACTTAAGCGAATATTAATTATTAATTGTGAAATGTCTAAATTTTTATGAAGATTTTTAATAATATTTTGAAACAATACGCATACAAAATAAATATATATTTGGAACTAGTCATAAGTCGAAATTAAATTTGTATTTTGTTTATTAATATTAAGCAATTAATTAATACATTCACAAACATAAATGGAAGTTTGCACATTTTATTTTATTTCATTATTAATTTGTTACGTCACATGTACGAGCATAGTTAGCGTGCTTTCAACATTAATTTAGCGGATTGCGGCGTCAAAGTAAACCCATCTCGCCCATTCAAGTCCAATTCGGGCCCATTTGGATCTTTCCCAATCTCAAAGTGTTGCAAAAGTGCCGCAATCACAATAAAATAATTAGCTTTCGCCAACGACTCGCCCAAGCAACGCCGCTTGCCGTAACCGAACGGTAAGAAATGTTTCTCTGGTATTTCCAGCCTTCCATCCGCATTGAGGAATCTCTCCGGACGGAAATTAAGCGGGTCCCCCCAGAATTGCACGTCCATGTGCACGCTGAATAAATTCGTAAGAACCAGCGTGTTTTTCGGAATGACGTAATCGGCTAGCATCGTCTCGCATGTTGTTTTGTGCGGCACTCCCACGGGAGCAACGTTCGCCATTCGTTGAATTTCACACAAGACTGCATTCGTATATGGCAACCTTACCAAAGGAAAATTCAGAAAAACAAAGTTAGATAAACAGAACGCTTTTAAAAGCAATGGGTAAAGTATAGGTACATGAGTTTGTCTTTCATTGTGGGAATACGTGTGCCTACGACTTCGCGGAGTTCAAGTTGCATCTTGCGTTGCACTTCTGGATATTCAGCCAAGTACAAAACGGCGAAAGCTAAAGTATTGCTAGTTGTCTCTGCGCCCGCCATAAATAAATCCAGACAAAGCGAAATTAATTGTTCTTCTATAAAAACAAATTATAATTTCAGCAATAATTACAATAAATCTCTCCACCTGTAAAGGTGTCGTCTTCATTTTTCATCTTAATTAGAAACATGTCAATTAAATCCCTTGGAGAGTCTCCATCGAAACTTCCCTTGTGTTCTACTATAGTTTCACGGATAAAACCAATAATCTTGTTTAAAACATTTGTGATTAAGTTGAAGCCACTTAATTCCGGTGCAATAAAGCGTAGAAACGGCATTTGATTCAAAATACCACCGCTTGCATCCACTACGGTAAAAGCTTCATGAACCATTTGCACCAAAAGTCGTAAACGCGCATCTTGTATATCGTAGCGTTTCCCTGCCGCCATTGCCCATAAAGTGTTCAAGACGCTCACATCGAATGCATATTTCAGCTCAACCGCCCCTCGCCCGCTTTCCTCCCGCAACAATTTCACTAAATCGGTGGCTTCTTCGTGTATAACTGCTTCCATTTCTTGCTTTCCCAAACCAAAATTCTTTAGATGAAACAGCGTAAACTTGCGTTGCGTTTCCCAGAATTCTCCTTCAGAAAAAATAACTCCTGAACAAACCAACAAATTATTTCGAATAATTTAAAATGTATTAATTTATGTTGGTTTGGGGATTTCGTGTTTTTTACCGATTTGTTTGCCAAATGTGCGCAGCCTGAAGAAAAACCCATCAGGTCGCCCGGTAAATTCCTGTCTGCTTAAAACTTCGCGCACCATTTCGGGACCGTTCACTGCGACAACGAGATTTTTACCGATTTTCAAACCTGTTAGATTGCCGTACTCATGGGCAAATTCTTTCCAAACAAGGTGATAGTATCCCAGTTGGGATAATTTTTGCGTAAAATGAGTGTAATTTCCGATTAGGGGATACCATCGCGGACCTTTTGGAAATGCTTTAGGTTTGCGTATATCGATGTAAAGAAAATAACTTAGGATCAAAACGGTTGCTATGAGCATCCACATCTTGTGAGATGTTATTAACTTCTAGCGATACAGTGATAGAAAGAAGAAAGATGAATTTAAGAAACTAAGCAACTAAGGGGTGAAGGTGGGCGTTGGTCGAATGGAATGGAATTAAATTCCGGTTTTAGATATTTGGGTTTTGTTGTCACACAACACACAATAAGAATGTGAATAAGAATAAAAGTGTATCTTTTTACTGATCAGTGGATAGTCGACCCCAACTTATATACCTTTTAAACATTCAAACCACCTTTCAAGCACCTTTCTTGACCTATTCTATTTTTATTATTCGTCTGTTTTAGAAAACATCTGCCGTTGGGTTACAATTTTTCTTTGAGAATTTTAAAATAACTTAAATTCTAACGCGACTTAGGTTTCAGTAATTAAATTCGATATATTACAACATGTATTATATTCTAATGTTATTTTAAATAAAACAATTTTATTTCCGTAAAGACAATACAAAATTATGAAATAAGCTCGAAAAATAAGTTTCAATATTCAAATGCATCCGAACTAGTGATAAAAGTCAAAAATTGAGGAAGAATTCAAAATTACACATAGGATTTGGAAAAGTTTAATCTATTTTCTACTTACTTCTTCTTCCTGGGGTTCCATGCCTAGAAGTTTCATTTCATTCCCGGAATGCAAACAAACAAAAACAATTTATTCTCTAGAAATCGGCAGGAATTTGTTATGGTGGAATTCGGAAATAAACAAACACACAGTATATTTTCTGATGAATTAATAATTATTTTTAAAGAATACTAAAATCACAAACACTTCGTTTTTCATTTATCTTTTTGGTAATATAAATATAAGATTGATCATTGTATAGTAATGAAGATAATAAAATGTTTTTTATGCGCTTGTTTTCTGGTTTGTTCAAAAATTCAGGTTTACTGGCGTTCTGAACGGCTGCTCATGCTTAATGAATCAACAATTTTATGCAAGTATGCATACGGTTTGATGTTATTGTCGTTAAATGCTACAATTAACTTAAAAGACAATAAAATTTCTCTTTGTAATCAATGAAACGTGCTAAACGTCATAACGAATAAATACTTTGGTATTTCCATGTTGTTGTTCAAATACTGTATTAAATTAAACTAATCTAGGATTAGAGAACACAACGAGGAATTGATAATAAATTATGCCTGCAAACAGTCTTTTCTTATATTGGTACCGCAAATCGAATAAAATTGCACGAATCAATAAATATATAAATAAAGGTGCAAAATTAACTTGCAACTGACCATAACATAGATGATTCATAAATTATTTCAGTGCGTAAACCATTTGAAAATTTCATAGTCTCAATAATTTCAATTTCAATACAAAAACAAAACAATCCATGCTTTAATTAATTATTACAAGCGTAATTTTTCATATCATTTTTAATTTGTCGCCTCATCGATCATTTGGAACCGGGTTTTATGTGCATGACGCTCTCATTCTACATAACAATCCTTAATAAATACACAGTTTTCAACTACTATTAATAAATACAAGAATATGTCTGTTTTATCTGCTTGTTCATGTTCATTTCATTCACATTGAATTGATAGTAGCTTCGTTCTTAAATATTTGTTGCATTTGTAGATTGATTTAGTTTAACAATTACATAATAAGATCGCATGGAAATTGCTAAACGTAGAAATTGGAAGTGAACGAATGCGCATTTCTTGTACTCGCATCGTAACATCTTACACAATAATTAAATACTTCATTCGTCATGATAAAAAGGCCAAATTTGCGTTTGGTGTTTCTAAGTGACAATGCTTTTTGAGTTTTCGCGATGCTTGACGCATTCGTATCTTTTTGTTCATGTTTGTGCCTTTCTCTCTTTTCACGGTAATCGGTTTAATATTTAAAAATGTTTGGCATCCGATTGGCATGTAATATTAAAATTGTGGCGTTGACGCTTCCGAGTTTGTCGATTCTGGACAGTGACTGCTTAGTGTGTGTTGGAGTGCCATTGGCATTAGCCATTCTTTAGGCAAACACCTTTCTAAAAAAGGTACCCAACTGCTGAAATATGCTAGACGATTCACCCATGATGGAATATCTTCGCCACATAATATCTAAACAAATACACATAGGCAATGTTGTCACAATTTCTTGTTCGAATAACAACTTATATGAATTAATAAGCAGACAGGGCTTGAAAAACTAAATAAAAATATTTAAATAGATCTGTTTAAATGGTTAATTTCAAATACTTTATAGAAAGTCTATTTAGTAATTCTATTTTCAGCAAATTAAAACACTATTTTAAACAATTTAGTCTAAAATAGTTTTAATGAGCTATTTTATTTTTGCACAATAATTGGTGAATTTCATTTAATTACCGAATTTGTTTTATTCCGTTTTTAAATTTAACTCACAGTTGGCTTTATAAATCAGTTATATCCATGACAACTCACTTGCCTTTAATTGTTTCATCATTCAACTCAAATAATTATCAATCATTCTAATGAATTTTATTGACATTAACATTATTTTTATTTTGTAATTGCAATTTATAATGATTATCAAATCAGTAGTATGATCATTCATTTTATCATTGTTCATCAAATGACTGCAAAATACCATTATTATCTGACTTAAGTCAAGTTTAGGATTGTCATTAAAAACAAATGGAAATAGTAAATGTTGATTGATCGCCAACTGTTTTAAATTTATGAATAACAAAAAGCTGAAGACAAAAAAATTAATATTTGATTATCTCGAAAAACATTAAAGATAGGCCATTTCTTCAAATAAACTTTTTGCTCATAATAAGACTCCCGATTACTGGTTTTCGTTTGTACCTCTAATTCTGGGACTCTCTGCATCCAAGAATCAATATCTATTTTGTATATAAAAAGTTTTAAAATTATTTTAGCAAGCCCTGTAAAGCAGTCATAAAAAACTAGAAGAAACTGAATGAAACAAACCTTTGTGAATGATCCTGAGAAATGGTTGCAATTATTGTTCATAAGATGATACCGATCACCACGAAATTCTTTACCTTTACCTAATTGCAATATAATTCGCTTAATATCTTCTTCTGTGAAATCCGTGTAGCCAATTTGAATACTTTGTCTAAATCTGAACTGTTCACCAAGATCTTTCTCATCCCGTGGGATAATTTCGAAAATACCAGAAAATGCATAAGCATGTCCACCATATGCATACTCAGTCCCATAAATTTCCACACCTACAAAAACAATGAGTCACAAGATTGCAGCAGAGGCACAAAGCTCAATGAATCAAGTACCAGAGTGAAATACACCTAAGCCTATATTTGATGTTAGATCATTAATTTTGTACATATCATAGACATTTAGAATAACAGGTTCACGTGCCATTTTGTTTGGTATCAATTCATCTGAGCCAGAATCTCGAGGTGCATTCATGCAGCTGAATGGTAAATTGCAAGTAATGCCATTTGAAAACATTCTGCAACAAAATAATGAAATGCTTTAACAACATAGCAAACCCATAAGTCTACTTAAAATGAGACTTAAAATATTAGAAAACGTTGATATCTCTGTTGAATGTTAAAACAATCAAAGTTTAGGGTAATGTTAAATTGTACTTACACTATTTAAAGGCCTATTAGCAAATAAACAAAAGCATATGAATGAAGGTGGAACAAAGGAAGTATCTCGCGATCGTGTACTAACAACAGGTCATTGGGACGCGTGTAAAATCGATTAGCTATCACAGTTATCGAGTTATATTACTATCGGGGGCGATGCGATCTAGGGGATACTTTACAGCTTTAGAGCCACATACAATCAACACTACACACACACAACTTCTGCTGCAATCAAGTCGAGTTTAGACCCACGGCCACGAACACTACAAGCACAAAGCGCACACACAACTAAAGAAACACAAATGAGACCAATGAGACATGCAGTGGAGTGGAGCAGCAGCAGGAGCACCCACACCAGCCTGCCGCGGCAGCAGAAAAGCGAGTTTAACTTTGACGTCTGACATTTAGCGATTCAGCAGGAAGCAGGATTAGCTCAGCGAAATGCCACCGATTTGAACCGAATTTCGCGTTTTGCTATTTTCGGCCGGATTTGTGCGCAAGATCGCACGAATCTCAACACAGATTTAATCTCAAAAGCCATATGTACCTGCCAATTTTTCGTCTCATTATGAGTTCTTGATTGATCCAACGAAAACTGCTTGAAATTTGTGTAAATAACGAGAATTTAGTAACGTTCTATATTTCTAAAATTGAGGTTAATACATTTCAAATGATTGCAAATTAATCAAGAATAATGATATAAATCAATCATGAATCCATCCATTGTTTGATGCATGAAGTGTGCGTTCCAAATTCCAACATGTCTCAAGTGATCTAACGACATGTCTAACGATTTTTTCTAGTAATTTTATTTTTGTTTTACAGATGGCGCACATACGGGAAAAATCATTTAAAAGTGAAAATGTTGAGGGTGGCGGCGCCGGGCTCTTTCAATAGACAATTCATTTGTATTAAAGACTTGATTACTTAATCAATTCCCAATTTCTCATACCAAATTTCAATATTAGAGCGAGCTTTTTATATACTAAAATATAACAATAAACCTTAATAAGTATTTCAACAGAGCATTTTCCAGCAGTAGGCTTGATTTAATTTTAATGAGAAATCGAGGCGATTACAACTCCTACGCACAATTTTAATAACTAATGCGTTGCTGTTGAAAATTATCAAAACTTCATTCTTTTAACTTAATGGCTTATAGATGCATAAATTGATTGATTGGACATTAGCAAAATCAGCACAGAACATTTAAATTTACGCAACCGCAAATATCTCATATTTATGCGAATTAATTAATTTTAAATTAATGTAATTGATATCATTGGATTATAATTTATAATTTTTATTAAAGTCAATAAAGCATGGGAAATTTGAATTGGTTTGTTGTGCAAATTAAAAGCAATGTTATAAAACTTATTGATCTAAGATTTTAATCTTCATTTTAATTATTTATGGGCAAAGCAAAGAGGCTAACTAAACAGGAAAAACCAGAACATTAGTCAATTAAGTTAAAATCCATTTTTTGATCAAGAATTTTGAATCTATACCATAATTAGTAATTACACCACACGTCATGTCTGTGCTTTTAGTTTTTTTTATAATAATTTTTCGGTATATGATTTTTAATTAGTGGGGAATTAAAATGTGTAATAATTTCAAACGAATTCAATTATCGCCACTACGGAACATAGAACATTGAACGGTTTTTACCAACTACCAAATGCAACTAAAAGTTCCTTGAATTTTAATCAGATTTTAATTTAAAATCTTCAAATTTTGTCTTCTCTTGAAATTAAAACATAACTAACAAGTTCATGGCAAATTTTAGAAATTTGATACAGACTGCTTTAATTATCACATGCAAGAATCAAATTCCGTATTTCTATCAATGTCGATTTGAGCATTATCTGCATTCAAGCAATTAATTAATTATTTTTTATTTATCAAGCGCGCATGTTAGATGAGAAGAGAACAAACAAATTGAATAGTGTTAATGGTTTAATAAACCGCACGAGGTTAAAAGTATTTTGCAAATTGAAAAAGCGCAACCTTCATGCCTGACTTAAATTCTTCACCGAAACAGGTTGACCTATATTTAATCACAAATTATTCATAGAATAATCATATATATTAATCACAACTTGTCTATGGATTAAACTACCGGGTGATCGAATAATGTTGAATTTTACGCCAATGTGATAATGACGATAATGTGATAATGATAATGGTTTCCGGAACACATGCGCGTCACAAATATGTTTAAAATCTATGTTTTCCGGAAATTATTTTTGAAGCATTCAGGGTGCAATCTTTTTCGAACACTATGTATGAATTAATAATAGACGTGGAAAAGTTAAAATGCTGCTTCTCCATTCGATTATTTTTAAGCATTGGAAATTTGCGGTAAAATTTCTATAAAAATATGAGATGCATAATTTGCCTATTACGGTTAATAACCGCGGCGAGTTAATTAGTTTTTGGTCGTCACAACAAGGAGGGAGTCAATGCCAATTCACTACGTCATACCAATTTAGGTACAAATAAAACACACGTTGCGTTTACCACAATTGATCAGTTTGTTAGTATCGGGCATTAGTCTAAACCGAATTCGACTGAATCTCAATCTATAGTTTTTTTGATACAAACATTTTTTTTAAATTCTATAAAAATGAAGGAAACTAAGTGCAATGGGGTTGAAACAACCAGTTACAACAACAATCACAATAACAACAACAACATTGAAGAGGAGAAAACTAAGAAAAACGGCGTCATTGCTAAAATTAACGGAAATGCCAATGGAACCGCCAATGGTAAGTTCCTACAATTACAATTTATAAGAAATGGAAAATCGGTTTCAATCAGGGTTGAACAAGACATTGATTTCATTATTTTTAAATAAATAATTTATTAGATTTAAAATACAAAATACAAATGCAAATTATTTGCATACAACTTTTTTAAATAATTCAGTGCAAAGCTTTTTTTTGTGATTTGTTTCGGGTTTTTCGTCGTCTGCTTCAAAAATTTTCACATTTAAAATACTAAAAATTTAAGTATTTGAAATACCAAATACTTAAAAAAATGTATCTGAAATTCAAAATACAAAAAATATTTAAATAAGGATTTCAAATATTGGCCAGCCTTGAATTCAATAAATTAATAAGAACAAATGTAATTGATGCCTATGATCGATATGGATAATTAGGAAGTTCCAATTCTATGGGATTTACCAAACTGCTTAAAATGAAATCTTGAATAACACGACAACGTGATGCGAAATGTTTAATAGGCTAAACCAATAACGGACTTTACATTCGAGTTGACTCACTTGTTATCTTGCTCAATAATCGGAATCGCCACTATTTAAACTCTTGGAATCTTGGAATTTCCAAGCGGCTACTTTGACAAGTGAGAAAAAGTGAAGAAGTCGACATTCTTGCACAAGTGTGTTTTGTTTGCCCTGCCTGGGTAATGTGTACTCATCATAAAGTAATTGCAAATTGCATCTTATCTTTATATCACTTCGTAACTTCGCTTAAGACTTGATTAATTTTATTGAAATGCTTGACTGAGATTCCGAGCATTAATTAACTTACGCTTACGAATGCTATGATTATTGATATTCTGTAATTATGTTATTGATGTAAAGAGTAATTGCAATAATTTCTTTCGGTATACAAATCTTATAATGGTAAATCTTATCTTGGTATTTATAAATGCTTACAATAAAGTTAAATTATATCAGCGACGCAGACTCGCATTTTATTAAAAAAGAAGCAATAAAATGGAAATTACAACAATTCAATTGCATATATTAATAATGAACTATTTGTATTCATATTGATGTTTTTGCCAACGATATACTTATAGATAACTAATTATAAGTAAGACAAAAGTGCTACATATACCCAAGTAACTGATTTATTGAATAGTTAATTAGAAATGAAACAAATGAAGCTGCTGAATTGAAAATGAAAAGGATTCGTCGCGTAATAACCTTGATGCTAAGCCGTAACACCTAGACAAGTGTCATAAGAACACAAATAGCTAATTACATTTAATTAATTACAGACATAAATACAACATAAATATGAATTTAATTTATTTGATCATTCATTTGTTTCGAATTCAATTTTGAATTTACAATTGCGAGATAGACATAAACTTAGTTTCAGCGGAAAACTCACCATCGCCATCAGACTCAGAAAACAATGAATGCAAATTAATATCCAATTAGGAAAAAAACTATGGCATATTATTGATTAACATAAAATTTTCATTTTCATAATGAACCTGTTACCCGTTCAACATATGTAAAATATTTGCACGTTTTGCACTAATGTTAAATTGATGGAATTTTAGAATGATTGCAGCTTTTAATTAGAAGTTAATTTTTTTCGTATTAAGTTTTAAATTATTTACATTACAATCAAACGATCAATAAAATATATTGAACCGGATCAACTTCGTAACGGACCTTCGCTTCTCAGGGTCTAGGTTTTCTTCTAGGAAATACTCGATTGATATCGATATGATTAATTAATTAGGTGATAGTTTGACCGAACCGAAATCTAAATCATATCATATGCTTAAATCAAGTACGAATTTACTTATTTACCTTTATTAGTAGTTAATAGAACGCAGACCATGACCATACCGTTCAGCGATCACGATCAAGGCTGGCGTGAACTAGTTTAGCACACTTTTCGTTTCATTTCGAATTAAAATTAACGAATTTTGAAGATTTCAATATAAATTCAACAATTCACTATGAGTTTGCAATTTTATGTTGCAATCATATTTAAATCAATTGAAATGAAGGAAATTGATTCGCATTGAACATGATGCCCAGTCATTAAAAATTAATTAATTATTACAACAATGTTGAGTTTATTAATGATTTAATGATAGCGAAACTAACTAAAGCTGCCGTCGTGGTGGATGCTCAGTGCCATTCAGTCAGACTTGCGGGCTACTATAAAATCAAGCTGTGTATCGGCTAGTAAGCCAGTCAGAGCAACGAAGGTGTGCGTAGCGCACGAAATTCAACACTAAGTTTTCCACATTTCCATTTTCCCATCAATTGAAAAGTGCGTCCTGGTCTATAATTAAACGTATGTGTTACTGGAAATTTCGAGACAATTTCCGGTATTAAATTTATTCAACATTTTTATGTTTCGGTCAAAAATCGCGCGCGTTCGTTTTGTTGGCGCTTTTCTTTGACGCGTTCGCATTGTTTGCATCAGTTTGCATTGCATACGCATTAACCAACGACAACGAGGAAAAGGAAAAGTGACGCTCGCTGAATGCGTGCGCGGTCAATAAAATTGTCCATAGAACAAAACGTTTTTGAAACGTGCGTGTTTATTTGTTTGTGAAGCGCTTGTATCAGTAATCGAGTGTTTACATAACAATCATTATTATAGTAGCTGCGAAAAAAGAAATTGCTGTTAATCAGTGTGCAGTTTTAATTTTGTCGTCGACGCGCAACTTGCACTCTTTGCACGTCTTTCTTTTGTACTTTTTCGCGTTTTAAATCGAAAATGGAAACAGTGAACGGCGAAAAGCGCGAGAATGGCGTGGGCAAAACTTGTGCAAAACCAGTGCCGAAATTGCCGCGTGCTTGGTCCGAAAATTTGGACGATATCGAAATTCCTGGAACACCCAAAACGCCAAGATCGGGTAAAACGCCAGGTAATGCATTCTTAATCACCACGTTTATGGAATTAACTGTTGTAAAGTTCGTTTGATGGACGTCATTAGTACAAGAATAATATGTTATTTAAGACGACGAGTGACGTCGTTATCTTCGTATGTGATTGAATTTTGTTTATTTGACTTTTGACGCTCTCGCGCTTGATAGCGAACTTGATGGAGGTAATCATTCTTGAACTTTTTGATAATTCGACACATTGTAATCAATGTTTATGACACAATATTGGCGCACATTAGCTGTTAGAATTTTAATTTTAGAAAGCATTTTATGCAAATTGATTTTAATTGTAAATTGTAATATCGATTGGCTTGGCATTTATGTTTGTGGAAAATTAAAAATGCATTTCAATTACCTAGTGCTTGTGCACACTGCAGCAATGTCGAATGTGAAACGCGTTGCGATATTTATTAATTACCGTTAATTCGTTTAGGTCGCTACTGTAATAAAGAGTAGTCGCTTGTTAGCCTGTCAGTGCTCCTCCAATAGTTATTAGTTTAATGCCACCATGCACAATTGCGATAGAAAAACCAGTTTAATGTTGGAGACATTAGAGTAGATCAAGGTAAAATACAATCGGTCTCATATGTAAATAAATATGCGTACTAATACCTTATTCATTTCAAATAATTAAATTCTCGCGAGTTATTTATTGATATGTACGCGTAAAAATAATGCTAAGCTAACAAGGTAACAAGGGACTCAGAAGGGAACGCGCGCGTCTAAATCGAAATATTTCATGGACATTGCAATAACTATTTATGAAATAAAATGCTTTTTTGAATATCTACTTAAAGAAATAGACGAAAATGTTATCTTTGATGTTGATTACAGGGCACGAAAATTGCACATTTCATCATGATCTAGAACTAGACCATCGTCCTCCCACTAGAGAAGCGATGCTTCCGGAAATGTCACGTTCATACAAGATGTTGTTGAGATCACTGGGCGAGAACCCCGAACGACAAGGACTATTAAAGACGCCGGAAAGAGCCGCCAAGGCGATGCTTTTCTTCACTAAGGGTTACGACCAAAGCCTGGAAGGTAAAACTCGCAAAGTTTAATCGAATTTCTCTCAGCTTCAGCTTCAGCAAAGCGCAAAACACTTTTCCTCTAATATTAAATATAATTATGCTCGTGATGCTTAGTACTTGTTGTTCTGAACCAAATGCATAACTGCAACTCTTAAGTGTATTTTGCACCTTCCTAGAGGAATGTAGCATCGAAACAATAGAAATTATATTTTCAAATGAGCCAAGAATCATCAAACGCGCAATTTTCTAAGCGTACGCTCTTTCATATTCATTCATTCCAACCAAGCCAAAGCCCATTCTTCTTCGTGTGCTCTAGTTCAACATTTATACGACTCGCCTGTTGCATTTTTCATCAGGGAGCTTTTATCCAATAAAACGTGCGTGTTTGACGATTCGGTTACTTTTCTAAACCGACCTCAGCACTTTTGTGCTTGAATACTCGAATTATCTGCACCAAGTAAATCCAAACGCGCAATGAAAACGAATAGACCGAAAACACTTGAATTGATTTTCTTCTGCCTTCTGCAAACTGTGGAAAATGTGGAATTAACTCTAGACCCAGTAATATAGTGCTTTTAAGATAGTATTTCTACATTTTGCGAGAGTGGCATAAGCATAAGTACGAAAATGCGACATCAATCATGAGATTTTTATTGTTCGCTCACGCAATCTTTTCCGCCACCAAAAAAGTACCGGACATCATTTTCATTTTAAGCACTCACGGAGCCTGCACTCAACTCAAATTGACTCTATTCTCTATCCTATTAAATATTAAACATAACTTTTCATCACTTTTTCATCACGATCACGTCGAAAGCAGGGGTTATAGTTAAAGTGTTAAAGATTAACAATAAAAGTTACCTACTCTCACTCAGTATATATTGCTATAAAATATCGCTCTATGGATACATCGAGTTTTAAATGTATGAATCGATATCAACATTCTTCATTTCTTCAATTCTTAGTTTTCATTTTTCATTGTTAAAGTTCAAAAGGGCAACACTAAGATTGAAATAATTCTCAGCACAATGCTATACATTTAATTGACATAGGAAGCCAAAGAATGAACAAGAACAAGTAACAAGTCAAGAAATAACTCCCGGAGTCCTTACATCAACGGAAGGTAATAAGCCGTATCTGTAACGATATAGACCTATAGACGGCGGGTAACCCAGGAGACGGCACAATTTCTGCACATTTAGATTTCTTGCTGCTATTCTCTCTTTATCGACTATATCTATATCTTTAGATGCTATGCTATAGTATACTAGGGGAGATATCAGATCGGTTCGTTTCCAACAAATTACTATCTGCCATTCAGACGATGAAGTCGATGAGATGAAACTTTTTTCTACCCACTTTCTCAGTTCAGTTACGAGTTGAGTTGGGATTTAACAACGACACAATACAACAACAAGACACGAAATCAAATGTAATCGATACCTAGAATTGAATCATTCAAACTAAACTATATGCGGAGATAAAATAAAGCGCTCGTTTTGATATGTGCGAAATGAAATTAATGTCAAACGCAATCGCACGAACAAATTACGAACATGCCATCGATGAATGATCGCCTATATTGCTAAAAAATAACAAATTGCGAGACGTATGAGTGTATAATGCGGAAAAGAGAATGTTACGAATTAGCATTGTAATCTTGTCCGGCAATGGGCAACACGTATCTCTATTGCATCATGTACTTTTAGTTTCGTGTTCTTTCAACAAAACGGAAATCAATCCTCAATCGCTTTGAGTGTGCGAAAAAATCTTGCAATTACTTCGAAATCAAAAACGTCGTACGTGGCAAATTTCTTTTGAAAATCGAAATATCTTATGCGAAGGGAACACTTTTTATCCTTCTAAATTCTCAATCTTTGTGTGAGTATATCAGTGTGTAAGAGGCAATCTGGAGCCGCTTCTAATTGGTCTTGTAATTGAGCGAACGAAGAGGAAATTAACGTCAGACTCATGCTGTGCTCAGTGCCTTCATGCTTTTAGTCAACGTGCCTTTAACTTGGAGCTTTTCGCTCTTTCCATTCTTTAGTCTTTACATTTTCTATGCATTTTTCTCGAGCATTTATTAGCTGAGTGAGAAAATTCTTCGATTACACATTTTTCTTCTTAAAATGGTTTGTTTTTATTGTACGATCACGAAACAAGAAAATTGTGACTTCGTAAACCCTCAAAGTAAATGCAACAGGTCGCCATTCATACTAAAGTAAGGACTAAAGGGAATAGGGCTGGATTTTCACTTCACTTGAATCAACTTAATTCGATATTCTATGCTATCATAACATGGAACTCGCTATAAATTCGATTAAAAGCAACTTCAAGCAAAGGACGAAATTGCAGTCGAGTATCGATTAAACTGGGATGAACCCAGTTTCATTGTACGATCATTATATACATCTACTATCAACTCTTTTAAGCATACACGCAATTAATATATGGTTTTGATTTTGATAGACATTAAGAGCGCTTTGAGTGCATCAGTTGGCCAGTAATGATTTTCCTCGCCTCTCGCCCACCAAATTAATCCACGTCCACGTGACTTCTAATTTAATCAATTAATTAAAACCCTTTCAACTTTTCATTCATACATTCAATGTCTACATAGGAAAAACAATTTTATTTATTTGTAGAAGTACTCAATGACGCAATCTTCGATGAAGAACACGACGAAATGGTCGTTGTTAAAGATATCGAAATGTTCAGCATGTGCGAACACCATTTGGTGCCGTTTTATGGAAAAGTATCGATCGGTTATCTTCCCTCGGGAAAGATTCTAGGCCTGAGCAAATTGGCACGTATCGTTGAAATCTATTCGCGGCGATTGCAAGTGCAAGAACGACTCACGAAACAGATCGCGATTGCTGTCACTAAAGCCGTGCAGCCGACAGGAGTTGCCGTCGTCGTTGAAGGAGTGTAAGTTGCTTCACAAATTACTGCGCACTTTTTTGGCTCAAATAATAAACATGTCAACATGATAAGACTAATAAAATGAAATCATTTCCAGGCATATGTGTATGGTGATGAGAGGAGTACAAAAAATCAACAGCAAAACTGTGACGTCCACAATGCTTGGCGTGTTCCGAGATGATCCCAAGACGAGAGAAGAGTTTTTGAATTTAGTCCAATCAAAATGAGCGCCATTGCCATAATACCTAAATGTATGAATTTTAATAGTCTAGAAATCAAGTTTTGAGTCTTGTTATTCTTTAATTGGAGTTTGAAGTAGTTAGTTTATTAATATGGTACGTAAGTCACACAAACGATTACTTAATGTATTTCTGTTATTTATGATAAGTGATATATGAACGTAAAAAAAAGAAACAAAAACAAGTGGCGGAGTTTATGGGCGCGTGATTGTGATGAATGTTATCTATAAGTATAAATTAATTTAAATGTTGACCCGAGACACCAATTATATGATTATATCATTATAATTATACGATTAAGAGAATATTATATAAAGATATGAAAAAAATCTATTTTAATTATAAGCTTATTCTATTACTCAAACGTACGTTTTTGTATGTAATGTGATTTTGAAATACTATTTTACCTTGTTAATAATATTTTGCAAGTTTATTATATATGTATACACTTTGTATATGATATAAAAAGAGTACCAATAATGAAGGACCAAACTTTACTTAAGCTAACGCATTTAATAGATAGAAATATTTTGAAAAAAATTATGAGAATATTTTTAAACTTGCCAACAATACAATCAATGGGCACAATTTAATCAAGTTAGTTAATAAATTGCTTGTTGTACCAGAATATGTTTAATAAAATTGTTGTTAAAATCTATAAATTATGCTAAAAATATTTAAAATGTTCTAAAATATATTTTGTGAAAAGAAAATGTTTAAAAAGCGATATAAAGTACATTGAATAAGAATAAAGGAGCTCAATCAAAATTCGAAAACTTTAATACACACATAAATTGCTCTTTGATATTTTTACTTGAAGTTGTGTTGCAAAACTGTGATAATATCGAGCATCAAATCAACTAAACAAATAACAACTAATTTAATCAGTAGTTTGCAAAATCAGGGTGAATTTGTTCATTAAAATACATATTGACAATCCATAATGTACTTGTTAATCAAATATTAATTATATCTATGTACAATAAATAAAATATACAATATATTAAAAGACAAAGCAATTCTATTCTATTTATGCAGCGCTTTAAATAAATATAAATTGTATTTTACTTATAAGCTGAAAATGTTGCAGGAATAAGTAATCTTGGTTGCATACGGTCACGGTCAACCAGGCGAAACAAGTTTCGCGCTTAAAAGTTTCAAAAATTTGCGATAACTTTTAATTAATTTAATTAAAAATCGAAACAATGAAACACCACATCACACATGTCTATATTTCCGTAGTTAGTGGGTTGATATAAAATCCAATGAAGATTGTTGCGTGGGGCAATTGTGTAAATTTAACTTAAAGATGGACATACGCATACAATCCTAGCATTGTTTCGTATTCCATTATTATTTCTCATTTCTGCTGGGCAATTCAAGACACCAACGTATATCACGTGTTATTTTTTTCTGCCGTGAGCGGAAATAAAGAGACGAATAAGACGCATCACGGAGCGAGAAAAATACTCGAGATGCGAATACACGTTGTCCTCTGGCTGTACAGTAAAATTCGAATTTGTAACGATCAGTGACTTAAGCCCAAGCTTAACTTAAGAGTTCCAGAGTCACAAAGGTAATTGCATTCAGCACACTCGAAATTTGAGCAATTTAAGTTAAAGTTAAATAATCATGACGGATACCGAAATACATCATTATAAAAAATGCGCGCATTATTTTGATTAAGCGTATGCATTTCAATGCGTTCGTTGAGATTCCGAGATTGTTGTAGAGCGGAGTGGTTCAGCTTGAGCATTTATTTAAGAATAAATAAACGTCCATAACTATAACACAACGCCGTGTACGAATCCTTGGGCACAAATCCTGACCAGAGGAGACGCGCATTGTAATTTGTATATTTTATATAAACACCGTGGTCACTTGCGGCAGTGGGCGAGAACGAGATCGCCCGAGGGCGGCTTGGGTATGCTTGCTGTGCTGTAGCTGTAAAATATGCTTCCCTCGGGGTGTCCTTGTATTTTGTCGGCTTGATCACCTCCAGGCAAGGTTTAAATTCCATTCTATCTCATGGGATTGTACCCTGGGAGGTTTCCCTGACTATCTTATGCCGACACACACAAGCGCACACTCGCGAGTGCGACTATAATGCAGCCTTTCTTTTTCACTCGTCCGACGCTATTATTCCGACATGCCCTCGACGTCGTCTGGCGAATCGAAACTTCGAAGAATTGAAGAATAGATTACAATTGATGGAATACACAAACTCAGTCAAACGCTATAAAAAACCAATTCTTTACGTTTTTAAATATCAAATTGTCAATTTCTTTCCTAGTGCGTGATTAATAGTTTTTTAATGTTAAGAATTAACAATGATAAGTTGCGAATGGATGTGAAAATTGGAATGTCAGAGTCAGAGTTAAAATATCAAACGTTTTTTTATTTGCTGTGAATATTGATAAAAATCTGTACATCACAAGCATGAAAATGAACATTCTGCACTAATACATTGCAAAGTGCGAGTTTTCCGGGTGCATCGTAGAGTATTATAAGCCGCGAGGGCATATCGCGTTTTAGTTGTTTGGTTATTTTTCGAGTTTCACGTCAGTTCAAGACGCGCATCCCATTTAACCCTTTTTCCAGGCAAGCTGATGCTGAAGTTGAAGCAGCAACGAGAGCGCGCCCGCGCCCGGTCACGTCGCTCGGGGCGCGGAAAATTTAACGAAATGAATTTATCGAACTAAAACTGAAAATAACGAAGAATGAATAACGAGCCCGAGCCCAGAAGAGCAGCGAATTTTCTCGCCGGGTCCACCAGCCAACTATAAGGCTATCAGAAAATGTACATACAAACTCAGATGATGAGAGCTATCAAACACAATATACAAATTACAACCTATACGAGCGTAACTTTTAACTATTCAACCCCTGATAATGATAAACTCACTACTTGTCTATTCGCGCTTATAGGTTTAAATTTTTATGTTTAGAAAATTAACAAACTTTCATTTTCCGTTCTCACGCATTGTGGAAACAATTCTGCGCATGAAATTGAGCCGCACCGCGTGACGTGCAAACGTTATTACCTTTTGTTTCAGTCGTTATCAGTGCACAAAGTTTTCGAATTTAATTTGAATATTAAAATTCTGTTATTCTGCAAACAACATAAATTTCAAACGTTTTTATTAATAATCGCACATACGTACACCGTGCATGGCTTCGGCATATTCGCAATTTATTTCTACTATATTATACTATGACGTAGAGATGTGTTGTTGGGTTGGGTTTGGGTACAGCAGAACAAATAATAATGTTCGAAATTAACCTTTTATAATGTTTTGTGTATGCGCTCCAGCGTCAGCCCGAGCAAAATGTTCGACATCCAGGGTGCTGGTATCACCGCTTCGGTTGGGTCGGTCGGGTCTCATACAGGCATGGCGTACTGCCGCCGGCAATTCTGCCCCAGGCGAATCCGGCCGACCTCATTTCGCGTTTCATAATTTCGCAAGAGTCCCTCAGGCATTGAATCTATCTCTATCTGCTATGCTATACATTCAGGCACATCGACATCGGCATAAAGTAGAAACCAGAAAATCTCGATTCGTATAATTTAACCCTCTACATCCTACCGAGATATCAACATTTATCTGGGTCCACGCTGGCCATGACATTCAAAACTTGTTTTAGCTTTGTTTCATACGTTTGAAATTATTCTGTCAATGTTTTTCAAGTTACATGCTGTTCAATTCCCTATAAATAGATATCAACGTATCGCCAATCGCGATAAGAATCGGAAGTCTACGCTAAAATTTTGTTAGCTTTTCTGGAGGGTTTGCTGAAATTTTATTTTAACAAATCGACTTTTTGTCAAAATCGTCAAATAGCTAGACTTTATCCACTCTTTATCAAAATAATGTTTGATATCTCAATATCAATATTACAGCAATTTATAATTGGTTTCCAGAGACTCAAACTAACAAAACTATATTTAATATACAAAGTTTGTTTTTCCTGCGTTTTTAGTTGGAACCTAACCTAACCATTTATTTTTCGTTTGGGTCCTAGCTTGTTTCATAATTTTGGAATTATTCTAATGGTTTTCAAGTTACATACCATTATATTCCGTAATAGATTTCAAAGTTTCGCTATTTGAACCGGAAGGCTAAGCTAAAATTTTGTTTGCTTTCTATAAGACTTTCTAAAGTTTTATTTCAACAAAATGATTCTTTGCCAAAATGGCGAAAATCGCCATCCACTTTTTAGCAAAGTAATATTTGATATCTCAGTATCAATGTATCAATATTACAACAATTTATAATTGGTTTCCAGAGACTCTAACAAAACTATATTTAATATACAAAGTTCGTTATTTCCTGCGTTTTTAGTTGGAACCCAACCTAAGGTATCCTTCTATATTCTACTGAGATATCAACATTTATCTGGGTCCTCGCTGACCATCACATTAAAAACTAGTCTTAGCTTGTATCACATATACTTTTTAAATTATTCTGTTATTCTGTTTTTCAAGTTACACATCCATTAAATTCCGTAATAGATTTCAAAGTATCACGATTTGAACCGGAAGTCTACGTCAAAATTTTATTAGCCTTCTATAAGATTTGCAAGTTTGCTGAAATGTTATTTCAACAGATTGATTTTTTGTTAAAATGGTCAAAACCCAAGACTTTAACCACTTTTTACCAAAATATGTGGTAGAAGTGAGTCTCTAAGCGTTTTTCTACCACATATTTAACCACATATTTTGGTCAAAATGCTCAGTCCGCGGAGTAAACACCTTCAAAATTCTGCCAAAGACACTTGAAGCGACGTGCGCCACGTCGGGAAGTTCATTCTCAAGAAAGAGAGAGAACGAATATTATGAATCGTAGATTGAACCAACGTACTCTGAATTGTCATTATTTTTACTGTACTCGCATAGGAAGTGTTTTACTTCAAAACAACAGTTTAATCTAAGGAATTAATTCGTTTACTAAGAAGCCCCACGATAAAGAACCCCTGCGTACCGTGTCGCTCAGGTTCGAAGCCTGGCAGCAGCGACGAATTTTAAAAAAATTAGCGCGCGTAAACTAGTTTATAATAGAAACCCGAGCCGCATGCAGTATACGCGAGAATTATTGAAATAAACTAAGATTCACGTAACGTCACAGTCCTATCTGTAATTATAGATTCAGCCCCAGTTGCACAAACGTACTGATGTGCTGATGAGCCATTCAATATTGCCAACAATACGAACTTAATTGTTAAGGCATTGTAGTCAGCTCATCAAACTATTATCGAGGACTATTATTAACTTTAATTAGCGTTTATGCAACTGGACCTCACTCTCATGTGCATGGCGCCCCATTAGAAGTGTTACACTTCAAAAATATGACATCCTCTTAAAATAATTCTGGTAAAGTTTTTCAAGTTATACGTGTTACGTAAGTTATGTTATGCAAACATTCTGCATTGAGGTTTACTGAAATCTTATTTCAACAAATTGACTGTGACCCAACAGGCCAACATCAATTTGACTAATGTCCAAATCGCTAGACTATTTACCCACCTTTTATTAAAATAATATTTCCGCAGGGACACAATTAAAGCTGGTCTAATACACAAGAAATGTATTTTTAATTGGAAAATTTAATTAGTCTTCAAACATAAAAGGCAAATGCATGGATACAGCGCAATAGCTATTGTTGATAATCTTGATGTTGGGTTGGTGCGTTGTAGACTTCTAGGAGCGCTTTAAATTTGTTTAGTTTATTCCAGTTTGAATTTTGATTCAGTTGTGTTGGTGCGTTGTTGCTGATGGCTGATGGTATTATGCATACGTATGTATCAGGTGAGGTGAGGCTGGTTCGTTCGTTGAGTGAATGGTTCGCGGCGAAATTATTATACGGGAATAGTATAATGCAGTTCTTGACGAGGCGAGTCCCTGAGGAACCGTTGAAACATCGCCGGAAGTGAAACACTCTGCCGCACAACGCAGCGGGTATTGTACATAAGCAACATTATGTTGCCGGTCCAATCTACCACCAAGCCACAACCACCAAGAACCAACTATCATATCGCACAAGAACTAACAAGAAAGAGAAGACTGCGTGGCTGCGCTGTATTGGTAACGCTTTTGAGGAAATGGGTTATGCATATTTATGCGCCTACGTATATCGCATGCCTAAAGTGTCTAAAAACTCCGCTCCAGAGCCAGCCAAGAACAAAAGTAAAGTTTTTTCAGTCGTGTTTGATTTGGATCCTTTGTTTTTGCCTTGGTCCTTACACCTCGGGTCCTCAAATACTTTTCTTTGCTTATTTTTTGTTGGTATAGTTTGGTTTGTGTTTTATAAACGACATTCGTATTATACATTTACGCCTGAAGGATTATTAACCCACTGAAAAGCAAGAGGAACAAAAAGAAGTGCGTTCTGCATGTGTGGCGTGGAGCTGTGGCTGTGG
>JARJDT010021562.1:0-13875 GCA_030264655.1 Leptusa sp. GC000079
TAAGTAGAAAACTTTCGCGTTGAAACTAAAAATTAATTAAGATTTACATCTCATTTTGCATTAATGCAAATATTTGTTTTTTTATTTTTTTGGCCTCCCTCCTCCCATTCAATTATTTTTATTTAATAATTACTCTTGGATTTTATCTTTTTCATTTTGTATAAATAAATAGTTAATTTAAATTTATACCACCTTTACTTATAAATTACTTATTATTATCATCTTGAATTGTTTTCAATGTTGAACGCATAAGTAAAAATTAAGTATTATAGTTGTGTTGATTTATTAAATTTATCGACGAGGAAATTTAAAAATAGAAATTTGTTTTTAATTAATGATATAGTACATATAAAATATTAAATGTTATTTTTTTGCCTCCCTCCTCCCTTCTTTTTTTATTTATTTCGGTTTTTATATCTTATAAATTTTTATTTCATAACTTTCAACTTCAATTGAAGTATTAGGTAAGTTTTATAGATTTTCATATAATAATGTTATTTTTATATCATTTGATCAAATATAAGTTTTATTGTTTTGTAATTTACCTTAATGGTATTGATAATTTCAATACAATTACCTTTTGGCCTCCCACCTCCCTTCTTTCATCACATTTTCTATTCATGATTTTATCATTTAAATATTTAATAATTAATTTTAGTGAGCTCACATGTTATGTATAGGTAATTTTCTTTCTTTCAAAAATGTTTTTTGTTTATTAATAATTATTATTTGTATTATTTTGCCCTCCCTCCTCCCTTTCATCATTTTTCATAATCATAAATATTTTCTTATATCATATTTTGTTTGATTAATATATTCTGTTTTAAACTTTTCAAAGTTTTAAAATTTCTTTGCGCATATTTTTTCTAAAATAAGGCAATTCAAAGTGCTGCAGTCTTTTATATGAAGATACGTATTTCATTTATATTTAAAATATTTATTTCATTTCTATTTAAAATTTTTATTTTCATTAGTGGCCAGTGGCGGATCTACAATGTAAATATTTACATTTTCGTCCATTCCTCAAACATTCATTATAATTTTTACCACACATTTATTTCATATAAATACTTCTTTCTCTTCGCCAAAGATTCGTAAAATTATTCATGGTTTTAATTTCCAATGTTTTTGTTTATTACTAATTAAAATATTTCAGATTCAGCAGTTTTTTTCGATTTAATACAATTATTTTCTACATATAGCAATTATAGTCTTATATGTTGTGGAAACCAACATTTTTATTCATATCAGATATTATTTTCATAAATTTTTCATATAATCAATAAAGAATGCAGAGGCAACTTTGTGCTTGTATAATTTTAATACTAAAAATAATGTTATATTGTTTCTTGTTTCATTATCTAAATAATTACCAAATTAATTCTTAAATCATCATCTAATATCTTGGTAGTCCACCACTGTTACCCTTTTAAATTTGATTGTATTCCCTTCACAATTCCTTTAATTTTTTATTTTCTTAATAAAAATTTCATGTAAAGAACCGATTACTTAAATATTAATTTGCGTATTTAATAATTGTCAGCTTTATGCTCAATAATTTTTCAACCTTGCTTATGTTACAATAAGATTACTTGTTCAAAAATTGAATTTCAATATTTTCAGGGATTTATGTTGTTCAGTTCGTATTCATAATACACAAAAAATAAAACATGTAACATTAATAATTAATATCGAGTAAAACTAAAATTAGATAAAGATCTGGCTATTCCCCAGTCTTGGAAACACAAAGCAATAAAGCGACAAAGTGTTAAGAAAAAACACATAGACATCATTATAGTGATAGATGTTGATCAGAAACTAAATTAATTTTGGTAATAAATGCCACAAAACAATCAAAATATTGTGAAAGACTAATTGGAAATACTATATTAATAAAATCGTCAATTATCAGACGCTAAAAGGTCAAAAAGAACACAGAAGAAATTGTGACGTAAGTACATGCCGCACAACTAAACGAATAACTAAACGAAAATCTAAACTAAAAAATAGTTTTCCACTTTATACCATCAAATACAGTGCACCGTGAGGTTAGGTCACCTATTTGAGTAAGACAATTAAAAATACAAGGTTATTTTGTATGCAGACTACTTGAAAAGTGATAAGTTTAACTCAAAACTTTAATTCGATTAGAAAATTAGTGCAATCACACTTGCTAAGTAAATGCGCCGGGCAGCAGTTCTTGTTAACTAACAGGCACAAATTATGGGCGTTCAAACTCTCATGGTCATCAATTAAACACAAATTTAATTAAATATAAAAACATTATATTGTTACAAAAATGGGTTTAAAAATAATTTCAAGTCCAATTAGCTAATTCGCAATCGCAATATTAAGCAACATCAACATCAACCGTGCCAGATTAAGTCATAACAATCATGGCGCATAAACGTTCTGATGAGTTATATCAGTTCGAACCATTTACATCATACCACATTCAAAAACGGACACAAACGTGTTCTTTTTACTTTCAAAAAAGTCCATAAAGGTTCATATTACCATCATCAATCAGTAAGTGCTATTTGCAGTTTTTGCCATTTGCAGAACAAATGCATTTTAAATAAGTATAGTATTGTCATACAACAGTTCAGTGTAGTAATTATAAGAAATTTAAGCAATCAAGCAAAATTCTGTATGTATACACAGGTTTAAAGCCATAAATATGTATCAAATTCATACGGTAAAGTAGAATTATTAAGCATTCCAGAAGCATTCTTGTACAAAATCATCCGATTGTCAAACTATAGCTCCCAACCCTGAGTATTAACATGAAAAGAATCTTAAAAGAATCGATGGTTTCATTCTGTGTTTGGTTCAGATGCAATAAATGGGTAAATTTAGCTGGTCAAGTCCGGGACACTGCACGGTTGCACGATCTGACCGCATACTGCTGATGTAATACGAGTAGTTAAGTATTAATGCTCTCTCTTCACAACTTTCTCTTTCTCTCAAAATAAATGCCCTAACTGACTGCCGACGTCCGATATGGCCATCGACTGAGCGCAGCAAAATCTATCTATGCAACCACCTTCACATGTTGTATCTGTCGTTGATGCCTGACTTTCCGTGTTAGTCCGCACGAAAATGACCAGATTCTAAGCTCACTTAATTCCAGTGAAGACAAATTCAAAAGTTCGCGTTTTTCATAACATAAAAGTTGATTCTTTTAAAATGCTTTATTTCGCGCGCGAGGTTCTAATTCTATTCTTCGAAACTTAAATTTACTTAAACTAATGCCAAGACCAATACACATATGTGCATACATTAACATCACAAATACCAATTCTAGTCACCAGTTCACCACATTTGCACGATGTTTCCATCAGTTAGTCAGTTTCCATTATTTCTTAATTTCTGTTTTCTATTTTCATTGTTTCCATTGTTTGCTGGGCACATAAATGTGCAATGTCATATCATATTTCGTTCGTAATCAACGATGCAATAATTATATTATTTTTATAAAATGTTGAACATCATGTTCTTATTTCTTTGCCAGTTCCGTTTTATGATTTGTTTATTGATCAGAAGTACAATTGTACGTATCATATAGTTTCAAAAGTGCCTTAACTAGGCCAACAATTAAAATTAAAATTGTAAAAATGTTATAAAAAATAATTACCAACTATTAAAAATTAAATGTAGTAATTTAATTAAGTTAGTAGACCGAAAACGCCCATTAATGTGCCATTTAGGATTAGATACTGCGGAAATAATTACCAAAACTAACTCGTGCATAGCAAAATCTGCAAAGAAATTTATATTTATAAAGAAAACTCTTAAATTTGTTTAATATAAATATGCAAGAAGCAAGAAAGATTTACATTTTGTAGAGATAATAGTCATTATTTAATGAAAATTTTAGAGAAATAATTGAACAAAGTAAACGTTATACAGAGTGCATTAAGCAATGCTATAGGTATAAATTTTCAAATTAAATAAACTTATATCAGTTAGTTTATTGCACCCAATTTAAGTATTTTTCATACAAACAAAACCAACCCAATTTTACACATACGTCATTTATCAGGAATTAACCTCCGTAAAGTTTTAACCAATATTAATTTAACATCCATAAAGTTTCTTCACATCATATTTCGCTGCCTATAATTTAATATTTCAACTTGTTCATCATTTTATGGTAGAATTCTCATAGAATTTACCTTTGTAGCGTATTTATATATTTATTCAAAGATTGAAAAATAATTATTTAAAACATTTGTACTAGTACGGTTTCTACTCTTCACTTCTGTTTCGTTTTCCTTTCAATTCTTAATATCATACCAAGTTTATCATCATTAGATATTCGATTTCAATTTATTCTTCGATATTACCATGAATATGTAATTTATTCGACCAACTTTTCTCTAATAAAGTTTGTTAACTTAATTTGTTAAAATTCTTATTTCATACAATATGTACATTTCCTATTGAACTTATTCGTTATTTTACCTGGATTCATAAATATTTATGATTTTTGTTACTTTGCGTATGCAATTTGCATGTAAATTATTTTATCGTTGCTGGGAAAATGAACAATTTCCCTGTTTTCTCAGAGAATAATAATATTATTTCAAGTTTCATCATTTCATCTATTAACATTTAATAAATATTTATCAGTTAGACTTCATCCTCATTCCCATTATAAAAAGATTTTTATAGAATATTACCATTTTTCAATTTATATCGTGTCATTTCTTTAGATTTTTTTCAATTATATTTAACCTTGTTTTAGCAATTTCTATATTTCATTTATCAGTAAATTCAATTTCAATGAATATTCCTAAATATTTCCCGTTTCATGTTACTTTACCTCAGTCTATATAAATTATGCTGTCGTTATCTAGAAAAATAAGCAATTTCCTTGTTTTCAGAGAGAATAATTATATTATTTCCAGTTTCATCTTATTTATTCATATTTAATTAATATTTATCAGACTTCATAGCTTCATACCACTCTTCCATTATAAATAGAATGTCATACAATATTACCATTTTTAAATTCACATCTTTTAGTTTATGATTTTTTTTTCAAATATATTTGACAGTGATTTTGCAGTATAAGTATTTCATTTTATCCCTAATTCATTTTCGATGAATACTCCTACATGTTTACGGTTTTCATGTCATTTTACCTAATTTGTATGTAAATTGTTTAATCGTTATCTAGAAAAATAAGCAATTTCCTTCTTTTCAGAGAGAATAAAATTATTTCCAGTTTTATGTTAATTAATATTTAGACAGCAGTTAGCCTTCATACTCATTTCCATTACAAATAGATTTTCATATAGAATATTACCATTAAATTCATATCTTGTCGTAAGATTATTTTTTTCCAATTATAGTTAACCTTGATTTAACATTTTCCGTATTTTATCCGTTAAATCATTTTCGGTGATTATTTCTAAATATTACAGTTTTCTCGTTACTCTACCTATTTCGATGTAGGTCAATTGTTTGATAAGTATCTAGCAAAATAAGCAAATTCCATAGACAAATTCCATGTTTTCCGAGAGAATATTAATATTATTTCCAGTTTCGTTATGTTTGTTCAATTAGACTTCCTAGTCATTCCGTTACTAATCGATTTTCGTTGTATATTACCCTTTTAAATTCATATCTTGTCGTTCCTTCCGATATTTTATCAATTCTATTTAACCTTGATGTAGCAATATTAAGTGTTTTATTTTATCTGCTAATTCATTCATATTCGGCGAATATTCCTAAATATTTACGTATTTTTATATTTGCGCAATTTTACCTAATTTTTAAGTAAATCATCTCATCTTTATCTAGAAAAAAAGCAATTTCCTTGTTTTCAGAGAGAATATTAATAATATTTCCAGTTTCATTATATTTACTTCATACTCATTCCGTTACTAATCATTTTTTGTAGAATATACCATTTTTAAATTGATTCATGTCTTGCAGTTTGTTCAGATTCTTCCATTTGCATTTAACCTTCATATGGCAATTTCAGTATTTTAATATATCATTCATATTTGATAAATTTTCCTAAATATTTACGATTTTCATGTTATTTTACGTAATTTCTATATAAATTATATTATCGTTATCTAGTAAAATAAGCAATTTGCTAGTCTTCAGAGAGAATAATAATATTATTTCCAATTTCATCATGTTTATTAGTATTTAGACATCAGTTAGACTTCATACTCATTTCCATTATAGATGTTCATAAGATATTACCATTTTTAAATTAGTTTCTTGTCGTTTCTTAAGATTTTTTAAAATTATATTTTATATTATCCGCTAATATTTTACATAATCTGTAGTTTTCAGAGAGAATATTAATATTATTTCCATCACGTTAATGAATTTATTCATTCAGATTTAATACTCATTCCATTATAAATATAGATTTTCATGGGATAATACCATTTTCAGATTCATATTTCTTGTTTACGATATTTCAATAATAGCTTGCAATTTTTCCATTGCTATCTTTCGTCATAAAACATATAATTTTTCACATTTCGCGTTGCTTTCTAGCTACAGAAATTCATATCAGATATTTCAATTGATCGTTTAGAAAATTCAACAAACACGAAATATACAATTTAAATTTAATTAATAAATAGTATAGTAATTTCAAACCAATTTCTAAGCGATGCATAGCATAGATAATTCAAACATGTAGGATGTCATTAAAAATATTCTAGCAAATATAGATAATACGTAGACTTAAACATTAAAAATATGCACTTAGGTATATGATAATATTAGATAAGTTACTAAATGTACTTACTTGCCAATGCTTTCCTAAACATTTTGCATAGAAGCAAAAAAGAAAACAACGTGGAAGCATTTTCTCAAGTTATTTACACAAACGTTGTCGAGAGAGGTGAGACTAAGTTAAAATAAGATACACAAAATATAGACACAGATACAAAATTCAACCGTGTGCGCATATCATACTTGAGTAGTGCACGTCAATCAATAATATCAGCGAGTGCCACTAAACTGTCTGCACAATCATTCCAAAACCAAAGCTTCCTCGGAACTCGAGCTAACGAAGACGCACGCAATATTCTCATTCCAAATGTTACTTAGAACACCTAAATGAAAGTAATTATCTGAAAATTAAACAGTATCACGTCCGGTGATTTGTCAAACTTGAAACGCTTCAATTGTCCAATTGTGGAACTAATATTCTGCAATAAGGGCTTTCAAAATGAAGAAAAAATATCAAACAGATCTACAATTCAATGCATATCAATCAGTATAAAATACCATATCACTTAATTGTTTAATTAGATTATTTATTCAAAAGATAAGCATATTTAATTTTAACAAACGCCAATAACTTTGTAAAGAATTCGTTAAGATTCAAAACTAAATGTAAAATGTAAGAATGTATTAATAATGTAATGATTAAGTAAATCACTATAGTAGGTTAAGCTTTAAGAATAGAAACTCATTCGAGAATCTTCGTAACGATAACAAACAATTGATGAGAGAAATGTGCTGCCAAAACTATAGCAATGTCCATTAATATAAATCACAATTCACTAAATATCAGTAACGTATACCAAATATTGTCCGGTTCTTGTCTTGTGTTCAGTTACTTAAGCTCTTTAAGTCTCTCAGTCGGGAGATAATGCGCAAACGTTCGTTTAAAAATCATGTTTTATAACTGGTGATAACAATGTAACACACGCTCAATTTGGATTCATTGACGCGGTTGCGCACGCTGCGGTCGGCGGGCACGGACACGACACACAACATTGATCCCGTGGTAGCGTACGATGCGATCGGTTCTTATTGGTAATTGCGGACAGGAGCGACGATCGAAAAAGCGTCGGCCCATCAAAGTCTCTGCTGCGCAATGCTCTCTAAACTTGACTACAAACAACATGGGAGACAAGTGGCAGTGCTGCACGTTAATGCGCACGATAATTAGACGTTAATTAGAGATTGCTTGGATACCGTGATACCTCACGCGCGCCCATCCTCGCTTGCGCCTCGATTCCTTTAAAACAGCCTCGGATTGATAAGTAGTGTATTCTACACGCTCGCTTTAATACGCTTGCATTCCTATAAATTATATGCGGTTAAAGTTACGCCAGGTTTACCCAGTTCAGAGTTGTCTCCTTCGTGCCATCAATTTGCTATCGACAGCAAAGATGTGCATTGCTCACTCTCTCTCTCATTCTTACTTTCTCAATAGCCTTTTGCTCAATACATAGATGGCGCCGCTTAATACTTTACAAGTCAGCGTTATATTACAATGAATAGAACGATTTCAAACAGTCTCTGAAATTCAAACAGCTATTTTGTTGCACACAAAGAGAAAATATCCAAATATCAACAATTAATACAAAAGAGACAAAATTATACACATACTTCAAAGCGGCGATTAGTAGATTATAGTAATAAATGTCTTCAATAAGAAAATTAAATGTAATAATTTTATAAAATATGTAAATTGAGATTCGCTAATATTCGTTTCCGATATGCAAATAAGTATGTTTGGTAATTAGCACGACTCTCCCAAAATTTAAGTGTATGTGAGACTAAAATGCAATAAAATGCGAATGTCTATTAATAAAGTTAAACTGAGTTTTCGAAACGAGTCGCCAGCCTTGGTGACGTCACGCGTACGTGGCCATCGTACGCGCAACCCAAACCTGGCCTCTCGTTCCCAAACCAATATTGTACAGCGATATCGCACTAACAAAAAGAATTATAATCCAAAAAATCTACCAGAATAGAATTAAGAGTTTAAAACTTGAGTAAAAACTAGGTGACTATACAAATCCTGTTCGTTTTGGGTATTTTTCGAAAGTATTGCGTTGTTAAACGTCGACAGCTGTATGCTAGCCGCACCCATTCTTTCTTGGACGTGTTGAAAACGTTGCACTACACTGACGACGACTTACTGCGAACTGCGCATCATGGCGTCGCTCCGAATCCTTTTATACTAACGCAATGAGTGGGGATTCGAGTGGAATTTTCCGCGTGACTGCAACATTCTACTACACACAAACAGAAAGTGTGCACAGCACACAGCCTGCACACAGCAAGTAAGTTCGTCTCACTCTGACTTCATTCGAAACACATTTTGCTTCTTCTGTAAGCTTCTAGATGTTTCCAGAAACTTGAGTTGTTGTGTGTGTGTTTTGTACGACGCGACGTTTTATTCTAGAAAGCGTACGTTTCCGACCATCTCATTGTACGCTTGTTTTGTTGTATTTGTGCTTTGCTAACTTTGCTTGCGACTCTTGCGTGGTTTGGTTTTGCTCGTTCCGAGTTGAATATCGATCCGTCGGCCATGACTACATCAAGCAGCTACACATGCAAGAATAGTATACTTGCACAAACCTACATACACGCATAGGATGTTTATGTGGATGTTTTGTATTTTAGTTTATACAATACAGAACAACACGTTCAACGATGTTTATAAGGTTGGGATAAGGAATGGAAATGAATGTTTCATAAAATATTTACATCGTTTCGTATAATTGTGTAAGATTGAAAAACTATTTTCGTATTGTTAAAAGTTAAAATAGCTGTAGTTTCCATGATCTTCAGTTTAACATGGTTGAAGTCCACGATGACAAATTCATATTTCTTCAAGTTTCGCAATATTGCAAACTTGATTTAACAAATATTTCATTGTATGGTTTCAATGTTAGGTTCTTCATGCCCACAACCAAATTTGTATTTGATACACACATGATTCATAGGTATAGCATATACATAAGTATTGTTGATTCATTAATTATTCGTTTTTTATACTTTTATACATTTCATACAACATAAAGAATAAATAAACACCGAAGCACAAACACGTTTTAGAAATGCAGCTGCTCTCAAAGCCCAAAGCCCACCCCAAATTTGTCCATAAAATTCTTGGAAGCTTGACTGCTTGTTTTCAAGGCCAGGCAGATGTTTAGATATTTGTTGAGGCATTTTTATGATTGCATGCTACCCTTTGAAGGTAGTGTGGAATATTCGAAAATATATGGAACGCCGTTTCAAGCCATAAGGATGCTTTTATTCGTTTATAATCATTTATAATTTGCGAGATAATTTCTTTTCGAGCAATTTAGAGTTGGACATCTAAAATTCCGTTAAGTTAAAATGGAAAAAATGGAAAAAAAGCATATGGGGAAGAACGTGCCAGCAATGTTCACCGAGATTCCAGATGGCGTAACAAGAAATGTGTCTCGAGGTTTAAACCAGTCCCCGCCACCTTGCTTCTTACAATCTTGGAACGTTTAGAATTTTATGTTCTCAGCGTCTTCAGCGAACGCTTCTCCGAAACCGCAATTCTTGTCGTCAGTCTCGTTTCCCTATCTTTACTGCTTTTACACATTCACCTTTTTACATTTTTATAATTTTAATTGCAAATCGTTCATGGCTCCATATCATCATTGCGTTTACATTAATTGTACAATGAAGAAGAAGTATAATAAAGAATTGAGTTTCTTTAGATTTCCAATAAAAGACAAATCACGTGTTAAAATATGGCAAAAAAATTGTGGAAACATTATAGTGGCAGTGCTTACATTAGACGAACTTAAAAATAATTTAATTTGTGAAAAACATTTTGTGCCACAAGACATTAGAGAAAGTGGACAACGAAAACTACTTGTTAAAACAGCAGTCCCTATTGAATATCAAAAAACTGGTAAGTTAAATAATTGCTATATTAAATATTAAGCTCAGTTCAGACGATGATTGTTTTGCTGCTAGCTTCAAGCTTGCTGTGGCGCTTGGTGTTTTGCTGGCTCCGTTACGTTATTGGCATCATGACATCACAGTTGCAAACGCTACACGCTGCAACGACAACAAGTACGCAACTCACGTGACAACTTACTAGTCTCCGATTGGTAGTCACTGATATTCAGACGGAGTCTGCACGGAAAAATAGAGTAGGTTGACAGGTTCTTCATAACAGTGACGTCATTTTCCGCAACATGCTCAGCTGCATTCACAGGTCCCAATGTCCCAGCAAAAAAATCATCATCTGAACCGTGCTTTACACACATTGAAATTTTTTTGTATTATTATAAATATAACAGAAGCACATCTTTTTCTGATTTTAACAAACAATAAATTTATTACAGATATAGATGATCCTGATGATCCACAAGCCTCAACAAGTACTTTGCTGAAAGAACCAGCAATACGTACTTATTTAAAAAGGAAAAGAATAGCATCCTGGTCGGAATTCTTTAAAAGGGAAACGTCTGATTCTTCTTCACCGCCTTCAGGACTAAGCAGTTCAATGTTTAACTACGAATCTCCAAAAGTTAAAAA
This sequence comes from Leptusa sp. GC000079, assembly GCA_030264655.1. Classification (NCBI taxonomy): domain Eukaryota; kingdom Metazoa; phylum Arthropoda; class Insecta; order Coleoptera; family Staphylinidae; genus Leptusa; species Leptusa sp. GC000079. Next base: position 11,308 of record JARJDT010021562.1, read on the forward strand.
AAACAGCAAAAGAAATGATCAACTAAAATTACTACGTCAAAAATTAAAATCAAAAAATATTCGAAATCTACGCCTTAAAAAGAAACGTTCTTCATTTGCAAGCCGCGCAATTTTAACCAAATTGATTCAACACCAAAGCAAGCATGTAAAAACTTTGGTAACTTCTCAATGTTTACATTCTAAACGAACAAAGTGGACTATATCTGAGATGCAATTAGCCATGTCCTTATATTATAAATCGCCTTCAAATTACCGGTATATGGTTAACAATTTGAAATTTGTTTTACCATCCATAAGAACAATATCATCTTGGTTATCATTGAGCTATTTAAAAACAGGCACTCACAATTCTCTAAGAAAGCACATAATTTCCAAAGTTAAAACTATGTCTGATAATGAGAAAATGTGTGTAATATTATTCGACGAAATTACTTTGAAAGAAATGTTGGAATATAACAAAAAATACGATTTCATTGAAGGGTATCAAGATCTAGGCACTCAATTTGGCCGAACGGCTGATTTAGCAAATAGTGCATTAGTTTTTATGCTTAGAGGATTATTAAAAAATTGGAAAATCCCTCTCTGCTATTATTTATCTGCCGGTTCTGTAAAAGGCGATATATTAAAATCAATGATTGAGAGAGTTATTGAAAGCGTCATCGAAATTGGTTTAGCACCTATGGTTATTGTTTGTGATCAAGGCTCCAATAACAGAAATGCACTTAACTTATTAGGTGCCAATTTAAATAATCCATATGTGTTAGTGAATGATTGTAAAGTATTATCAATTTATGATGTACCGCATTTATTAATAAGTTTAAGAAATAGTTTTATGAATAGAAAATTAACATTTAAAGTAAATCATAAAGTCGTTTCATGGAAAGACGTATTAGACGTATTTGAAATTGATTCAAAATCTAAAACTACAAAAGCCATGTATAAGATAACAAACAATCATATGAATCCAAATGCATTCCAAAAAATGAGAGTTAAATACGCTGCTCAAATATTTAGCCACTCGGTTGCTTCAGCCATTGAAACAACTTTGAAATGCAAACAATTAACAAGCAAATCAGCAAAAAACACTGCAAAATTTATCACAGATATAAATAATTTATTTGATTGTCTAAACAGTTGCATTTTGAAGGAATCTAATCCTTATCGTCGACCACTTTCAAAAAACAACACACTGACAATGGAGACATTACTTAAAGGCGAGAAATTATTTGAAAATATTATAGTTTACGAGAAAGACAAAGTAAGGAAAAACATTCATTGTTTAGATGGCTTTCGATGGACTATTAAGAGCGTTAAATTGTTATGGGACGATTTAAATCAAGCTGGAGTGCGTTTTTTACCAACTTCACACCTAAATCAAGATCCACTTGAAAACTTGTTTTCCTTTGTGAGGAATCGTGGAGGCAACAATCCTATGCCAAGTGTTCGCCAGTTTCGTATCGCAACACAACACAATATGCATATCAGACTCAAGATGTCTATGGATGAAAGGAATTGTGAGGTTGATGATGCTAATGCACTCTCTGTAGATGCAGATATTGATACAGAACAAGATGTTGAAGTATCTGAAGAGGTTTCTGAAAACCAATATGGCAAAGATGCTGAAGCTGAAGAAGATAGTCACCAAGTTGACAATGTTGATAATGAACAAGTGCAAGAAATTAAAGACACATTGGAGACTTGTAGCAATGTTTATGTAGCTGGGTATTTGGCGTACAAGTTTTTTCAAAAGTTTAAATGCATTCACTGCGAAAATGAATTTCTTAAAACCGATGAAATGCTAACTGAAAATCAAGAACTTCTTATTTTGTCTAGGGATTATGCACATGGTGTCCAAATTAAATTTTTAAATTGCCCGAAAACGGAATTCGCGGAAATTATAAAATTTTTATTGCGCATATTTCATAAAAGCTTTGATAATAATAAACTTAAATTCGATACTAAACAGAAAATTTTTGATGAATTAATTCGTCAAATCCGATTAAAATATGATTGGTATGATTGCATGGATTCATGTACCAAACACAAAAAATTTATAATTGAATTATTAATAACTTTAAAATTATTTAGATGTATTAAATGAGAACTGGAAAACGCAAAAAATGAGCATTAGAAGTAAACGTCAACCAAATCAAATATTAAATTCAAATATTAACGAATAAGTAGAATATTAAGCTAGATTAAGAAACCTGATCAATATAAAATAATTGTTTTAATCAATAGAATAATTTTGTACAATTTAAAATATGTATTTTGAGTTTTCATTATCAACTTATCAATAGACGACAAAAGTGATTCGTGCTGCGTTTGCGCAGTGTGAAAATTATGTTTTATAATCGTTGATTAAATTAAATAAGTGAGCAAGTAGGTGCTTGGTACTTCTAGGCCTAGGCCTTAAAGTACTTCATTCAGTTTTCACACTGTATTTGATGGTTTAATAATGTTAATTAGTCTATCGGCTTCCCTAAAACCACTTTCTGTAGCCCCCTGAACGGTTGAATACAAATATGGATGAGTTGTTTCACCTGCAAAGAGAATTTTCGGAGCACC
>JARJDT010021571.1:0-11821 GCA_030264655.1 Leptusa sp. GC000079
AGAAGAAGAAACATAAACGGACATCATTGTGTAAGTATAGCACCTGATTTGAAGACTTTTTCGTCTTGTGCCACTGTGTGTTTTGTCAAATTGTAAAAATAATTGTTAAGTTTCTCATTGCAGGTCCATCAACAAGTGAAGATGATGGAACCGACACCAAAGAAGACACCAAAGAAGAAATTGATAATATTCAGGACCATTCTCATGATATGGCGATAAATTCTTGTGATCGTGAAGATAAACAAGTTTTGGAACAAGAACTGATTCAAATTGAAGAAATTCGTGAAACAATTGAAGAAGTTTGTGAAAATTCCGATATTGTCAGTAAACAAGATGGCGGCGACGACGGCCATCTTGAATCTGAAAAACAGGAAGAAATTCAACGTGTTGAAGTTGAACAAGATGAAAATGTCGAAGAGGAAGATTTACCAATGAATTTAACAACAAGTCATCAGACTAGCGAAACAATAAGTGAATTGGTTCCAATCAACGACAACGAGGCGATTCCTAATCACGTTAATGTTAATGTTGATATAAAAGAAATTGAAAGTGAAAGTCAAAGTGTAATTAAAGCTAATTGTGATTCAATAATTAATTATGCAACTGCAAATAATGATTTAAAGCATTTAAACAATGAACATGAAATAATAAACATTCCTAAGTTAGGTGAAATATCTAGTGATGCATTTACTGATAAATTAGCAGTCAATCTAAGTGATTCGGTTTCAAACAGTGATGAAATCAATCAAAAAGTTGATGAAATCAACCAAAAAGTTGATGAAACACTTAACACTATTAACATTAATAACACTAAAGTAGGAAAACCATTAGAAAGTACAAATTGCGTGCCAGTAGTTAACAACAAAGTGTTCATCAATCAGATTGATGATGATGATTTATCCGATGAAGATATTTCGTGCACTATTGAAGAGACGAAAGTCATCATTCGTAATTTACACAAGCAACAATCCAAATCCAAAGGGACCAAAGACATTCAACAACAACAACAACAGGAACAACAACAACCTAGAGGTAAATCAAAAGAGACTGCAAAGAAGCAGAGTGATTTTGCAGGCACAAAGAAGAAGAAGTTGGATGATATTTCCAAGCGGTTAATGTGTGATGTGACGGGCAAACAAGCACCGGAAAAGTCTGAACCTCAACCGCAACCTGCCCACAGCCTCAACTTCAATCTGAACCTGGATCTCGTGCCGTCTCCGTACAATCCTTCGTTTCCTTACAATTCGGCCCTCATCAACAGCACCGCCAATGGCGCTGCAAATATCGACTATTATCAACTGCATCAATATTATCAACAATTGCAATATCAACATCTGCTCTACTATCAGCAACAAGCGCAGTTTCTGCATCAACAACATCAACAGGAGTTGCAGACTCGCGGGGCGGAAGCGGAGGGCGAGAAGCAATATGCGAGTGTCCTCAGCAATGAAGACCTCAAAATGAAGCTGTCACTGATTCAACCACAGGCTCATCAACAAGCGTCGCAGACTCAGAATCAACATCAAAATCAACAACAAAATCAGAGTTTAGTTGGCCAAGAAGACCGGCGACAAAGACGCCGCAGAAAGTCGAAACAGAGTAGCAGCAGTAATGAAGAGGAAGATTACTCGGTGGCGGTGTTCGAGAGCCAAATCGCGCACGAAAACGAAGGTATCTTTAAGCCTATACCAAAGTTGATCATAAAACGCTCCGTTTCGAGTGCAGACGGGATGTTTGCAGAGCCGAAGGATGTTTTGCAGCCTGTTGTGCGAATCGAACGCGATCCTGACGTTGAGCTCGCCATGCAAAAACGCAAGGGCAAAAAATAGATCTCTGATGCAGTTTTATCGTATTGTGCCTTTACACTTCAACATTCTATTTTTCAAAGATTTTAAAAAAAAAAATTTCAAAAAAAAGAATTAAAGTACAAAATTAAACTGAACTAATCACATACAAGAAGTGAGTTTTCAGTGTTGATATGTTTGTGGGGCTTTCATAAGTGTAACTTGATTTTTTGAAATCTTGAAATCTTCAAATCTTATTTATGATAACTGAATTTGTGAATTGTGATTGTATTTTAGTCTTAGGAAAAAATGATGAAAAACTGACGCGAACGACGACGACTGACCAATTTTCTACAGCAAACACGTTTACTGCATTTAATACGAAATATTATAGCGGAATTGATAGTGTCCAGTATTACAACCCAAAAATTGATAAGTACCTACCTAGGAATTGATATGATTTTAGGGTTTTGTTTGTAAATTTTTGTACATTATTCGATTTGTTCTTCATTGTTTAAACATAGTCAAAATGTATTTAGTCAATCAAGTTAGTCAGCGACAGCGTTCATTTAGTTTAGTTAAATATATTTCTATTAATTAAGTAAATAATTATAAACCAAGTTTTACGAAGAAAGAAGAGAGAAAACGTTAAGGTTTCGATTCCTATAATATTTGTATAGCGTGATTTTATATTTAAATATCGCTAAATATTAATTAATATTTTTAGTCAAGAATTTAATGTTGTTCTTGTTCATGTTCATGATGGATTTTAAAGATTTATATATATTGATTGATTGATGGATGATGATGGAAAGAAACTGAGAAAGAATTATTGTATAATATTTATAAGCACCGCGCGTTGTTAACTATTAAATAAAGATTTTATCAAACAGTCTCTGAAAATCACTATTGTTATTTTTGCGCTGGGCTGACGTAAATTATTTGTCAAAATTTGATGTGATGGGCAATCGCACATTACCAATGTAAAAATTCTAAATTATTCAATTTCTTCGGCATAAAATTTTCGCGAGCACCTACACAAACCGAAACACGTGCGGAAAAGTCGCTCAATCGTGGCGAACACCAATTGCTGCATAGTCAAACCGTGTGTGCCGTATCAGTCCTCCGTGAAAAACGATTGTTGTGCGCGATGCAACCGCGAAGTCTTTCAGTCTGAACGCAAGCTCGCATTCGGCAAAGTGTGGCACACGTTCTGTTTCAGTTGTGGTAAGTCTTCCCCTATTCAGGGCCTATTTTACGCATGGGCCCACAGGGCATTTGCCCAGGGCCCGAAATAAAAAAGGCCCGGGCGGGCTAAATTTAATTTAATTTTCTTATTTTTGGGCATTCGAAAAAAGGCCTGGTAAGTAATCTGCCCAGGGCCCAAAATACTGTAAAATAGGCCCTGCCCCTATTTTCAGGGCTGGGCAAGATACACGATAATAGGTATTTTAAATACAAGATACAAAATACAATTCCACAATGTATTTTAAATACAAAATACTTAAATACAAGATACTTAAAAAAAAGAAATTTAATTAAGAACTGAAAATATCCGGTTTTATTTTAATTTTGTATTTTTGTTGGTATCTTCAAAAATATAGAGTATTTTAAATACTAAATACTTCATATCGAAAAAAGTATTTTAAATACAAAATACTCAAAACTGAAATAGGAGTATTTTAAATACAAAATACATGGAAATGATCAATGTATTTTAAATATAATTTTAAATACTGCCCAGCCCTGCCTATTTCGCGTTTACACCACTATTTCGTTAATTTTACCAAACACAACAGTAAAGTGTCGCAAATTATTGGACGTGTGCTCCCTGAAGACGCACAACGGCGAGTTGTACTGCAAAGCGTGCTATCACAGTACGGTGTGTTGCCCGCCCTGCTGCCCGTGCTTGGAGCCCATCCAGTCGCTGTGCTGCGACCCGTGCGACCCGTGCAACGTGTGCGACCACCCGCTGCGCATCCCGCAGAAACCGCAGTGTTGTTGTTCCCCCCAACAACAACAACAGCAACAACAACAACAACAGCAACAACAGTGTTGCAACTGCGGGGGCAGTCTGGGCAGTTCGTCGTATTGCGGCGCGGCTGAATCGAACCAGTGCGGCGGCGACCCGGTGTGCGGCTGCGCGTGCGACTCGCGCAACGCGTCAACGTGCGGCGCGCGCAACCCTTGCGACCCGTGCGGGCCGTGCTGCTGTCTCATTCCGTGCAAACCGTGCAGCGACCCGTGTTGTTCGTGCTGCGGTAAGCCCCGACCGGTGTGTTGTTGCCCGCCCACCAAGCACTACAAGTTGCGACCCACCAAGCAGCTGGAGTACGTGCCACCTGTGAACGCGTGTCTGGTACTAATGCTTCTTAAAAATGTCGCTAAAATTGCCCACTTTTGAATTTGTGCCGTTGCAGGACGATTGCTTTGCGCCGACTGGTTTGAAACACAGCAATAATTGTTCGTAAGCGTGGTCGATGTGCGATACGCATAAGAAAGTCCCGCTTTGTGTCCAGCTCACGCCGGGATCCGCGTGCGCAGCGCCAACCCCACGCGAGACCAACAACTACTACAATCGGCATCACATACGTGACACACCCGAGTATGACCACCTCGACTACACCTTTTCAAGTTGATATTCAGAAAGTAGCAATTGATCTTCAGAAAGAAAATTTAAATAATTATATTTAAAAATTATGTAATTTATGACATAAATTGCTGCGACTGGAGAATTCAGAATTACATTTGATTTAATCTGAAATACATTTGCTACATTGCTACTTTCTGAATTCCATTTGCAACTTTCTGAAAATTAATTGCTACTTTCTGAATTATATTTGCTAATTTCTGAAAATCATTTGCTACTTTCTGAATTAGATTTGCTACTTTTTGAATTCCATTTACTACTTTCTGAAAATCATTTAAGATTTCTGAATTACATTTGCTATTTTCTGAATATCAGAATAGCGGAATAGCGGAATTACAATTGTAACCTTCTGAACATCAACCGGAAAAGGTGTAGTCAGACAAGGCTTTCTACCAATCTAATGCAATTTCCGTCTCAGTTCCACAGCTTGTCGCGGATCGTGTTATTGTCCAGAGTCGTGCGACTGCCCGCATAAGGGGATGAACGGGCGGTACGTGGACGCACGCGCGTGCGACCCGAACGCTGCCATCGACTGCTGCCCACCGGCGGAGTGTTGCTGCGGCGCGCAAGGCAACAACGGCAACAACTGTAACGGCGGATCGCGAAACGGGGGCGCGCGTTGCGGCAACGGTGGCAACGGCGGCAACGGCGGTTACCGCAGCAAATCGCGGCCACGCCGCTACTCGCAACAAGAATCCAACAACAACAACAACGGCAACAACGGCAATTGCGAATGTTGTTGTTGTTGCGACAGCGGCGACGATTGTCCGCCCTGCTGCCCGCCCTACTGCCCACCGTCGCGCAAACCCGTATGCTATCCGCCCATCAAGTGCTGCGAGAACGACGAGTGCGGGCAGTCGCCCGAGGAACGCATTTGTTACTATCCGCGACCGCAATCGCCCGCGCCCAAGTATTGTCCGTGCGGGCTGCCCAACCCCTGCGAGTGCGACCTGCACATGCGCAGGCAAACCGCCGTCAAAGCGCTGTCGCCCTGCTGTCGGCGATGCGGACGCAAAGTATTTCTTCGAATCTATTTCTTCTTTTAACGCATTTTATTCGAACATTTGCTATGAATTTAGGTCTACGCGGCAGAGAAGATTGTCGCGGCAAACGGCGCGTTCCACAGCTCGTGTTTCAGCTGCTATTGTTGCCACAAACCGCTAGAGGTCACTAATGTCTATGAAAATCAAGGCGAAATTTATTGCAAACGTAATATTTACCTCGCGTTTTCATTATTTCCTGTTATTTATTGCCATTTTTTTGTGGATTTAGAATGCTACGCGCGCTATTTCGGCGTTTCGGGTTACGGATATGGAAGTACACTACACTCGTTGCTTTGAGCGCCATCTTTGGTCGACAGAAAACGCCATTAATAAACAGAACCATGAAGAAATTGAAACGACGCATTTAACCTGAATAAAAAAGGTTTTAAAACATGTTTCGTTTTTTGCATAACTTGCAGGTTTATCTCCGTTTAAAATACGGTTTAAATTTGGTAAAAATCAATACTTTCGTTGGTTTTCTATCATTTAATGACAAATGACATGTAACTGTCAATTGCTGCTGGTGCTGCCACAAATCGCTAAAGAAAATTCTAAAACATGTTTCGTTTTTTCCATAACTTGCGATTTTTTCTTTCCTTGAAAAGAAAAACACAATTATTGGTTTATTTCCGTGTAAATTAAACAGTTATTAAACCGATTTACATAAACGTACTTAATAATAATTAACATTTTAATGGTAATGCAAATTTTCGTCTTTAATAACAAAGGAAAGGGAAATCAATGATTTATTTTTTCATTGATTGGAATCATTGAAAACAATTTAGTAATTTTCATTCACGATTTAAATTTGGTAAAAATTAATATAAACAAAACTTTTGTTGGTTTTCTGAAGGTTTACTGCCATTTAATGACAAATGACATGTAACTGTCAATGATATCAATGAATGAACTAGAACTAAAGTACTTGAATGAAATGAATTATTGAGCAAATAATTGGTTCGTAAAACAGTCCAGAGATGACACATTACTAATGAAAACGAATAAATTCCGCGAAATTTTCTCCTAACGTTACTCTAATCACACAACAAACTTTCACAACATTCACGCACATCGATATCGATTTGTCGACATAATTAATTATTCATATTGATGGTAAATAGTAATTGAATTTTTCAATACCAAAAAAATACAAAACAGAAACGAAAACAAAAAAACATAAAAGACAGAAAGGAACGCAATTTATCTACTTATCAATATTTTAGATTTATCAATAAGAATATCATCATTTATCATAACAACCTACAAAAATCGTTTGGCTAGTTTGTGGTGAGTTGGTCGCTAATCCTTGTTGCTTTTCGCGCCGCGTCGTTTCGCCAGCCGTTTGTGGTAGCTCTGCGCGAACGAGTTCACAATCGAGACGACGAAATACAGAATCATAGCCACGACAAACTTCTCAAAGATGGCGCCCAATAGATTGCCCTTTTCGGCGACATTCGATGTCGCGCCGCCGTGCAGCTTCGTTTTCTGATCGTCCAGAAAGTTTTTAAACGGTGTTTGCAGCCGTTTGCCGATAACTGGAATGTTGGTGAGCCACGTGAGCGCGGTCGCTATCAGCGTCTCGTTGAAGGCGACGATAACAAACAGTTTCTGGATATGCATCTTGATGATTGCTTTGCCGATGAGCGTCGCGCCGAAAAACGTCCAAAACGGGACCAGAAAATGCCCGCAAGTTATACCAGCCAAATCGAACAACGGATTCGGGATCTAAAAAATAATCAAAATTCAAATTTTTACATTTTGACTACTGCAGAGCATCAAACTAGAAAAAATAAAATTCTAAACTTTTTCACGATCGAATTTTTGTTACAGGTATTTTCACGATCGAATTATGACAAATTCCAAAAATGAATTAAGAGACTAGGTATAATAATATACTTACGCTAGCACAGGCCAAAATTCCGAAAAACCCAACACGTTGGACAATATGCTCGACAAAGAGTTTTCCGCGCTCCATGAGCGTTAGGTCCTCGCGGCGCTTTTTCTGCAGTTCTTCGAACTCGGCGAGCTCATCGTCCTCATCGTCAGGGTCAATCCTACTCGAAACAATTTCATTTACTCAAAAAATATTTGCCGAAACCCGCGATAATTACCCCGATAGGCGTGCTGCGCGGGCCATGAAATAGGGCGGGAGTTCGCCCAGGGCGGTCCCCGCCCCCCAACACATTGCTTCGAGCCGCACTTTCGACATGATGGCGAAGATTGTCACTGCTATCGAACCGGTCACTTCCTCCGGACATACAATCCTGAAATAAGTCCATTATCCATTATTAGGTGCATTATTTAATTAAAATTAGCGCCGTTAGAGGGCGCCAACTAAAAAAAAGGCGGGAAACATACTCGTCTGGATATGGAGGCTCCGGAAAGTTTAGCGAGCCGCATTCGTACGCCGCTAGCGTCACTTTGGCGATGTGTGGGCCGAGATACAGGAGGAACGTGTGCAGCCCGGTGCCGAGGCCCACCGACGACAAGATTCCGAGGCCCACCCAGTATGAACACCACAGCAGTTTGCCGTAAATGCGCGTCACGTATTGCTGGTGAGGCCCTGCCGTCCGCGTTAGGAAAATTGACGCGGCAAGAAACGACAATACTAATAACACTGTTTTCTTATACTTTAATATTCTGAAAAATAACAAATACAAGTTTAAACTATTTTCACGAGCCAAATATGACTCAAAATAATTTACTTTTTCATCCAACACGCATGGAAATCAACGCTAGCCAAGAAAATAAACGCCAACATCGCATATAAGATGGCGCGCAAGTTTTTTATTTTCAAAATGGGCAATGAAAATATTAATCAAATTCAGCGACATCTATTAACCATAATTAGAGATTTATAAAAGACAAGATTAAGTTTTTCAAGAAATTTGGCAAGAAATATCGAGAAAAATCAAGAATTATTGAAGAAAACAAATAAAAAAAATGTTTCAATATTTCAAGACAAGACAAGAATTCTTGACAAGATGTAACTCAAACCAAAATAATTGTAAAATCCACAGAGCTAAGCGGAAATCGAACTTTCCATGCGTGTAAGATGAAAAAAATTGTGTTCACCTCGGCAAAAAAAATATCAATTTTCACTATTAAGCTATGGAAACTTACTTTTTGCCGTAGGTATAAAGTAAAATTAAAGTTTCTTTGGTAAAATACTCGATGGTTGTGAGTGGGCGTTTCCAGAGCACAATGCCCTCGCGTTCGTCGCGCTCTTTCTGTCTCAGAAGCTTGCTGCTCTCTGATTTGTCCCTGGCGAAGGTGGACTGCGTGCCATTGGCTGGGATGGCGACCAATGGCGAGGCGGGCGTCGAAGTGGTTTGCGCTTGCGCTGACGGATTACGTTTACTTGTCATTTTGTGACTCAGGCGTTGCAGCTAAAATTGTGGCGTTGTTTAACTTCTCTTAATTTGTTTGTTAATTAAAACACAACACAGTGAACAAACAACGGTGATAAGCAAATGAGCAGATTACTTACAAGTAGAATATTTGTACATTGAGTGCAAACTTTACTGTTAATGTTAGAAAACTTTCAAACATTCTCTAATTTCGCAAGTTTGGTTTTGTTGAAGCACAAAGCATGAGTACAGGCACAGTGAACAACTAAACTAAAAACATAAAACTAAAATGCAAGTGAGAGATATGAAGAAGGAAATGTACTTTCACTCTTCATTTATTGCACTTTCACAACATGCATCATGCAGGAAACGAAAAATCTACTTAGAAATAATAAGCAAAACCAGAAACGTTACTTTTGTTTTGTTTTTCTACGCAAAATCAACAAATATTTTCGTGTACAATCAACAAATGTTTTTTTTCGACAAAGTGATTTTAAATTTTCGCCATCTACTTGATTTTTTGCCAATTTGAGATTTTTTGATTTTTTAACACTTTGACATGTGATATATCAAAAACAAAAACGCCAAGCATAAAAAATCACTTAGTACATTTACATTACTTTGATTTTTCTACGTAAAATCAACAAAAATAAAAAAATCACTTAGTACAATAATACTTTTGTTTTTTTTTCTATGCAAAATCACCAAATATTTTATTGCAGAGTGAAATAAATTTTGATATTTTTAAAAAAGACGCCGACGCCGAAAATAAAAATCACTTAGTACACCATTTATTTTTTCTATGTAAAATCATCAAATATATTTTCCAGTGATTATAAATTTTCGGCACCTACTTATTTTGGGCAATTTTTGACATTTTGAACACTGATATGTGACGCCGAGAATAAAAAATCACTTAGTATCTAAATGGTATCTACAAAAACCACGAAACTGTACGGTTGTTAGTAAAAGTTTACCAATTCAACTTTAGTCCCAGTGCATTTCTGTCCACGTTTGCGACACTCAACCTGCAGCTGCTGCTTCGTAAAGCCGGCAAGCTCCTCAGCGGTGCGCGGCCTGCCGTTGCCGCCTACGCTGCCGCCGCCTCCAGGCAGCACGGGCACAGCCGGCCCATTCAAGCTGTTTGTGCTCGCAATAGCGTTCGCATTCGGTAGTGTAGGCGGCGATTGATGCTGGGTGCGTTGCGAACGCGACTTTTTCCCAGCCATTTGCCAAAATGTTTGCCAAGCGAATGCGTCTGTTGGTTTCTTACCGAACTGCAGTCAATCAAGCACTCTCTTTGTTCTTGTTCGCAGAATGTCTCAGAAAGTTCGCAGAATGTCTCAGAAAGTTAGTGCCAGGCAGCCAATCTTTGTTAGGCTTTGTTAGTCGTAGGCAAATGATTATGAATCGTGTTCTAGTTTAGTTAGTATGGTCGAAATGCTTTGAGGTCGTTTTTGAGCGGAAACTTGAAGAAAATTAAGCGGAAAAAGCCTTGTTGGATGGCGACACATAACCTCACAAGAGTCGCAAGCTTCTACACCGTCACAAATGCGCTTTTCACGTGAAATTCGACGCGTTTTCACGCAGTTTTCACATCGAATAGCAACGTGGACGTGTTTACAATGAGTTTTCATACAGTTCGACCATCGAACGCGGGGCAAACTTACTTATTTCGAGATTTTAAGCGAGCAGATTTATTGCGTTCCCGTCTGCTTTGTTTCTTTGTTTTGTTGCAATTTTTTCGGATTTTCACTATTTTTACATGGCAAACTACTGCACAACTCACGTAATTTCGATTTACGCACTTTTGTTCTATGAAAAGTGATCAAAAACGTATTAATTCGAACAACAAATACACGTAATCCTCATGACAAGTCGACAACCAACAAACGACAACGTCAATCGAACACATGATTTGCACTTTTAAACCTAATTAATTTTTATTTATTTATTCGTGATTGGAATTATCTATTTCTAGTCATTTACAAATTTTCAATGCCGCAGAACTTTGAACATCCCCATAAGTTATTGTTTTAAAATATTATTCAATTTTTCATTGATGCTTAAAAAGTTGCCTACCATCCAGTCCACTAACTAATTAATAAACAAGAAAAACTTCAATTAATTGACTCTTTAATTGGTAAAAAATCGATAATTTCGCTGTCACTGTCAACTTTGAAAGTCGTATTAAGTTTTTTAAGTCACTTGTTGCGCATGACACACTTTTCCCGCCAATTCAACTTTTTCAAGTAACCTAAAAGCAACCTAAAAGTTTCGTTACTTGGTTCAGATTTTCACTTTCGCTGACAAAAAGTAGTTAGAAATGTATTATTCGTTAAATACTGGCAATTGCCAACAAAAGTTTACGCGATTAATCGAACAAGAAGACGACCTCGAGATACCAAACGTAAGTGAGGAGATTTCCTATCTATTCGCCTCATCAGACGCCTCTAAAGTCGACAAATCACACATGAAAAGACTGAACTGCATTCAACTCCAAACCAAAAAGTTTTACTTTTGTCAGTTTGACGACGAATCAAGCATTTTGTATTCAATTGCTCGAAAGCAGATCAGACAGGCTGAAGATGCCCTGTTATCAGATAATTCAGCCCCGAATATTGCACAAATCCATTCTTACATCACAGATTTACTCAAGTTGCATCGATATTTACTGTTATTTCGAACAAGTCTGGTAAAAAATGTCGAAAACACGAATTTTGAATATTTCCAATGTTTCAAGTCTTCAATGCTTAAGTTTACTGATTTGCCAATAAACGCCCTGCAAAAATTGATAGCAACCCTTGTAAGACACTCAGATAACGTGATAAGCCAATATTTCCACTTGCACTTAGACATATTGTGGCTAAGTGTTACGATGTCTTTGAAGACTCCATCAAACAAAGAAAACATTATTGAACTAATGCAAGAATTGCACTTTGTAAGCTATAAATGTTGGGAAAAGGCCAACAAATACGTCATAATCTGCAAATG
>JARJDT010021579.1:0-12944 GCA_030264655.1 Leptusa sp. GC000079
ATACAGACTGATTATAAATTATTACATCAAAGGTATTGTCATTGCCTAGGGGAATTTTGAATTTTGACCTCGACCTTCTAAAAATCTTGCTGCTATTGGAAATACTAGATCATCTGTACATATTAAGTACAAACTTGTCAAATTTGGGACCGTTTGGGACAGTAAGACACAGTAAGAAAGTAGAGCAGTATTTTAATTATTACAATTAAGAACGACCTCAGACAGGGTGTGTCCAATGAAATTATTTGGCATTATTACAACATGTGATATTCTTGGATTCGCCAAAATTTTCAATATAAAAGACGCGAGGATCAAGTGGTAAGTCACAGTTCGATTGAAACTCAACAGAACAACATCAACCAAAATGGTCTTCAAGGTGCGAACATATCAATATTGTGGATGTGTCCTTTGTGAACAATTAAACTAATTGGATTAAATTTTTTTATAGTTCGTCGCTTTCGCCGCCTTAGTCGCCGCCGCCAACGCTGGTGTGATCAGCTCCCCCTATGGCTACTCCGCTCCAGTAGCCCATGTCGCTTCTCCACTCGCTTACGCAAGTCCAATTGCCCACCACGTTGCCCCAGTCTCCTATGCCGCCCCAATCGCCAAAATCGCCACTCCAGTCCTCCACAAAACTGTTGTAGCTGATGAATACGACCCACATCCACAATACAACTACGGTTATGACATCCAAGACGCTTTGACCGGCGACAGCAAGAGCCAACACGAACAACGTGACGGAGATGTTGTCCAAGGCAGCTACTCCTTGACCGATGCTGATGGTTACAGACGTACCGTTGACTACACCGCCGACGCCATCCACGGATTCAACGCTGTTGTCCGTCGTGAACCTTTGGCTGTTAAGGTCGCTACCCCAGTCGTCGCCAAGGTCCATGCTCCAGTCGCCTATGCTGCCCCAGCTCACTATGCTACCCCAATCGCCAAAATCGCTGCCCCAGTCGCCTACGCTGCTCCAGCTCACTATGCTGCCCCAGCATACTACCATCACTAAATTATTTACTTAATTTGTTATATTTATGACGCAATAAATTATTGAAAAACCCTAATATTTTGTTTGTTTTTGTTGGCTTTTTACATTTTTAAAATTTTGTTCTTTCCAGATATTACTTTAACAAATCAAAATTATTTCATGAATTTTCAAAATTCATTATACGAACAAATTACAATATTTTTCTGCCCTTTTAACATGGCATATTAAAGGTATCGCGGATTTTAAAAAATTTAAGCTTTAAAGTCTAAATACTCATGGAATTTTCAATGATTTTTCTTAATCACCGCTCAATAAATCAATATAGGGTATTAATTATTTTCTATTATTATTACATACATTAAATTATTTAAAAATAAATTTTAAAAAATAAAATTAATTTGCAATTAGAAAATGTCAACGTTTTCATGGGGAAAGTAATTCAAATATAAAATCAAATCCAAACATTCTATTCAAAAATTGAAATCGAAAATGTTTTCAATGTTAAAATTAAAAGATTCAAATAGCCAACAAAATGCATTGTTGTTCGGTTGCCGAGCGAGGTGAAAAGTTGAGGATAAGATAACAAATGGGAATAACGAAACGCGTCATAGCCGCCGCGACGCATCTTTGACTTGCTGCGAGCTTGCTTATTGCTCATTTTTGCTATTTAGGGGACCGTAATTCGTGGAGATCCGTCACAATCTCGATATCGATAATCTGCACGAGTACATAGCTTTCTTCTCATAGGTATACGTATACTGCGTACGCTATAATTATTATCAGAAAGTAAAAATGTGTCTTGTTTATTTACATTATACAATCAACCGTCGGGAGCTAACATTGCGAATAAATTTCAACTCAAACAAAACGTTTAATAATTGTTTGCCTAAAATGTTAGACGCGTTTGCTTGTTATCGACATCGCTGATCCGTAACGATTTAACTTAAACCTAACTAGGTTTTTCATTATTTATTAAAACATTGAATTTCTAGTGCGTGAAATTGTACTGCAAACAACATCAAATTTTTAATTAATTCCTAAAAAGTTTTCCTTTCAAATTTCAACTGTTTATGTTCAAGTGAAAACTTAATTAAAATAATTTTATATGTATGTATTGAGCAGTACGCGATTTATTATATTTTGCTCTCAAATTTTTGTGATAAAATGGAAGAAAATAAGAAAGCACTCGATGAAATAAAACTATTTCCAAAGCCAACCTAAGATGTAATTCGGAACGTTATCCTATATCTTGAACGTGCCGACGTTCGAGTAGACGTCCTGTTCGTTTTCTGATTTATGTTCGCTCGAAACGGTTTCCGTGTCACGATTCTTATAATAACCGGAAGTGTTATTGCGATGTTACAAAAGTAATTGTAATTTTCGCCACTGTGAATGTCGTCTGTGCTTGATGCGACGTGCCATTTTTCATTTGCCTCTCAACATTTCTATTTTCTATACACAAGAAGTGCCATTTTCATTGTGAGTTTTCAATGTTGAACAAACCACTTCAACATGTTCAGTGTGCACCATTGAGTATTAATTTCAGGTTTAATTCTATGACATGCATTCGTTTAATTAAATTCCATTTTACTAGAATAATTAATATTACTCCGAGGAAAACTAAACAACAATGAAAAATAGTTTTTGTACATTTTGATCGGCATTTCAAAAAGAGTTAAAAAATCTGCACAATACATTTATCAGGGCAAAAATCTACAAAACTGTTTACTATTTTTTCTTGTTTTCTTTGTACGTCAGGCATATTATGCTAGTGATGTTCGTTCAGTTATTTGTTGTGGGTAGCGAATTGATGCGAACCATCCGACTAAATAACATTGGAGATTCGAGTAAAAGATCCGATCAAACAAAAAAACATTGCACGTTTCTCATTGATATCAAAACAAACGAATTGCTTGTGGAAAAAGGGTGCATCACTATAACTGATCAAGGGTAAATGGTGCGTGGTGAATTTGAAATTTGGAAATGCAATGGCAATGGACTAATGAAAAGCGAAGACGTACAAATGAGAATAGCAGTCGACTGACAATGAACATTGTAGCAATAAAGTAATGGCAAATATCAGAGATAATGTACACAGACAGTTCAAAGTTCAACTCGTATTGTACTCTTGACATTATCAAACTAGTTTGAAATTCTGAAATTGTACAACTTGATTTGTCAATTCCGAAAAGATCACTACAAAAATCAAGTAACAGATATAGTTCTAAAACAAGCAAGGAAGTAGTGTATTGCAAGACCATCATATTTGTATGAAATAGAAAACTTATTAATACTTAATTCAAACAACATTTTTCAGCATCAGGAAGTTCAATGCCAGTTTGCTCAGAACAGCATTTATTTGCGTTCAACAATAAAATGCGAACCCTTGTATGAACTTACATGCTCAGTACACACATAAAACATGCATGTAACAAAAGAGTAACCATAATTTCGCTTTACTTGTCTGCTATTAGTTGTGAATACATGCGTAGTTATCCGAGCAATTATAAAAATGTTTTAAGCCGATGTGCAAACACATATTAAATATGACGGGTATGAATATGTTATGTTACATATTAAACTAACACTTGCATGGATTCATTTTTGACTTGCGGCGATAATAACTTAAGGGATGAAAGTGAATAGTCAAACAGAGAGCCAAAGCAGGAAATTGAATTGAATATACAACAACAAAAAGTTTTAATACTGTGAATTATATTTATGTAAACATTAATTTCTACTTTCTACTTCGGCAATTCTTTGATAACATTTTTTTTGCTGGTATGGAATATATTTGGTAAATTCCATTGGGTTGTATGTCTAGGATGACCTGAATGGCAATTTGTTTTCGATGAGAAAATTAAGTTTGACGATAATAAGGGTTGGCGAAGGTGATATTGGATCGAGCATTCGATGTTTGCATTTGACGCATCGGTGTACACCACATGGGAATTGTTTTTCGAACGAACGCGAATGTGGATACCAAATTGATTATTACTCTGGATTGCTCACATATTCGCATCAGGCTTCATCCCTGCGCCCATGTATGAAGAACAACCACCATAGTAAAGCAGACATGGCAAGTTGAAATTGTAGTCGATTTTGTTGCTTCAGCATCAAAACCACCTACCTGTATGATGTACGCAAGCAAACGTGCATCAAATTGCGATTCATATCGGATTATATCCAATATTACTGAACTGATAGATGGAAACGTAAATCGACACGAAGCTTCCATTACTCGAATTGTATTCCAGTTTTAGTCTTTTCCTACGATATGGAATTGGAAATCTAGAGCGATAAACATTTAATAAGTTCATATTTGCTCATATTGTATTTCATAAAGAAAAAAATGTTGAAAAATTGCGGTTAAAATTTTCAACCGGAACAAATTTTTCTCTCACTGTGCTTCGTCTTGAGGAAATTAGGCACGGATGCTCGAAATCTCCAAAATTTGTGGCATAATGAAAGCGTTAACTAAATGTTACTGCCTGACTTTACGAGCTTGTATAAAAGCAAAGGTGCGAATATGTTTATGTCGCAAATGGAACCAGGAACGAGGGATAAATCTCAGACAATAATGAGATAAAAGATGGGGGAACATTTGGGCACAGCACACTTCAAACTTCCACAGAGCGTGAAATTCTTCTCAATAAAATATAAAATTGGTTTAAAATCTCTTAAAATCCCGACACCATTTACTCTAAAATACGAGTAATAAGATATTTGCTAAATATTCCGGAAATTCTGTATTGTGTTTATAGTTTTCGAA
This sequence comes from Leptusa sp. GC000079, assembly GCA_030264655.1. NCBI lineage: Eukaryota > Metazoa > Arthropoda > Insecta > Coleoptera > Staphylinidae > Leptusa > Leptusa sp. GC000079. The sequence continues at coordinate 4,764 of JARJDT010021579.1, forward strand.
GTTTGCTCAACTATAAAGAAGCCTAGCAACATGTTCCGAATGCTGGAATCTTAGAGTTTCAATGCTCACTCGCATTCTCTTCAACTTTAAGTCATATAATACCTACACTTACCTTAATGTATTAGTTCCAAGTTCCAAACTAAAAGTTTAACTTGTCTTGTAGCAAATCTAAACATATCTTGACTCACAACTCAGAAATTTCGTTGCAAGTTGCGATGCTGCAATTTCAAACTTTAACCCACTACGAAACAATTGAAACTAGTCTTAATTATTTTAATAAATGTCATCATGGCAGCATAAATATGGTGTTTATCTTTCTTAAATTTGGTGTAAGTAATAAAGGCAGGAAACATTAATTGAAACGTTGCTTTTTGCCTTTATCGCATTGGCGTCTTTTCGTGTAAATTGACCCAGTCAACGTAATTGCACTTCTTTTCCGGGTTATTTTACCAAGATTACTCCACACGAAACTTTCCTTTTGCCAAACGATCTAATCTCAAGTGCTGGTGTTAGTGTTAGACCAGCTTAATAAATTACGAGCGGTTTTCATTAGTTCCCAACTTCCAGCTCGCAATACTCTAAGAAGGAAGAAGAGTAAGGACCGTGAATTCATCTCAAAAGTGATGAAAAGTCATTGCCTTGTTGCTTTTTTGTAATCTCGTCCATTTTTTCCTGTTTTTAAAATAAAAATATTAATAAAAGCAGTTTATGTAATTTTATTATTTTATTTGTTTATATCTTTATCGAAAACGATACATAGATTTTACAACGACACAACATGAACATAAACTAAGTAATTTAGTATAAATTAAATAATTTCAAATTCAAATAAGTTTAACAGTACTTAAGAACAAGATTTGAAAATTAAAAATCATTATCACAGCTTCAAGAGAAGTTCTAGAAATAGTCGTTAATTATAAAGAGTTTTAGATAGAGAACATTTCATTAGTTTAACCAGTTTAACTTAGCTTTCAACGCAAACTTAATTAAACAATTAGTTCATTTATTATAATTTATAAATGTCATAAGTTTTTTTTTCTTAGTTAATACAAATATTTTTATAAGTAATCTCATAAAAATTTTGATTTCTAATTTTTCTGTAGATTACTTAATTTTTTGTAGAATATTTAATTCGTTCAATTGTCTACATTATCCAATTTACATATAATTTACAATAAGGTGATTTAAAAATCTCAATCACTAGTTTTATATCTGCTTGGTTATTGTGATATAGTATAGTTAATAGATAAATTGTTATTCACTTGTTACGTTTGCTTATTTATATTTTTATAGTTTATTACTCTTAGAAAAGATTCTTAGACGTCATAAATATTTATGTATTTATTTATTTTATCATTTTATGAGAAGCACATTTTCAATTGTTTTACTTTAATATATTTATCTATAGTTAGTTATCAAGTTTAGTATAAGTACTTGTATAAATTTATTTCGCATCATGCTTTGAATAAAATCAAATTGCTCCCCGCATCCATTGCTTCAACCCTGTAGTCTGTACAATTTAATCCCGCCGAATCAAAACAACCCTTTCCTATGATATCATTGTAAAACTACCATTAATTATCATTACATGTTTTAATTACTATGATTAGTAAGTTTGCAAAGTAAGCAATTAAAACAGTATACTATGTTAATTAATTGGAGAGCATTCACCATTCGATATAAATGTCAAAAACTGTTCTTCCAACGAGTTAATCATAATTAATTAATTCTTAAATATTAATAAACGTTGATACAACCTTACTTTTCATCATTTCTAACTCTACCTATTTGTTTATCATAAATTACGTACGCACATAAAATTTTATTTTCTCGTTAATATTTGTGATTTGTTAGTTTTCATGCATTTTATAGGCGAGTGCAAAAGTTAGATATGTGTCGACCAGATTTTATGATGTTATTCACTCTTAAATCAAGACGACATGGCGTTAATAAAAATTATGAATAACAAACTGTATAGTAAATTTTAAACTAATAATGATTAGTTAGAATAAGAATGCAACATATTTTCATGTCTCACACAAACACACTGTATATATTTTATAAACTTTACCCCTAATGTTTAATTTATATTTCTAGAATAATTTCTGTTTAACTGTTATAAACCGTTATAAACACAGCGTGAATATCGAGGGATCAAACGAAAATCCAGTAGCTTGATGTTAAACCTTTGTCTGCAAAGCCAACTGCAAATGGATATTCTTTGGATCCCTTGTTATACAAATTTAGCCAATGTAAATTCCATAGGGTATTTTATTGTAAATATATCATAATTGTATGTTTTGTACGTTAATTAATAATTATCTACATTTATAGTTTTATTATTATGTAGTTTTGTTTGTTTTAAAGCTGGACCGCGCACGCTGCTCTAAATATTTAAGTGTTTTTCCAGTACAAAATAATGTACCTGTTAATTACTATTAACTCATATTGTATTTTTGTACTAGAAAGAAAACTTACGAGCAGCTTCTTATCTAATAATTATAATCAACTAGAAAAGAGAAAACACTCAAAACAAAAACACTGTTTGACAATTGTACACTCGTATATCAATTATTAATTTAAACATTTACAAGACGAATAATTATATGCTCTGTTGAAGTTTCTCCTGTTGGAAATATACTGGGCGTATGTATTTTCAAAAAAATGTTAACAGTTTCAATTAAATTTATTTCTTTTCATCCGGTGTATTTTTGTATGCAAGTTACACGTGTAAAAAATTCTGGAAACATTCCAAAGCAATGAGGGACTGCGTGTCGACAGCAAAATACCAAAAAAGCGAAATTGAGGCTTTCGCGCTTTTAACGTCGAATCACATTAAAATTAATTAAATCCCGCGTAGTGTTTCTTTGCAATTTGTTTCTTTTTCTTTCGCATAAACTTTTCCTTCTTCTCGTATTACCATACCTGGCATTTGTTATTTTTCCTTTCATTTCCTCTCCTTATTCACGAATTCGAGCCGTTTCGACTTCAACGCGTAATACTTTAATTTAGAATCAAACCTTCAACCGAAATCGCGCTCGCTTCCATCCACGCCGTAAGGACATGACTAAAACTAGGTCCTTCAATTTATATTCGCCCGCAAGCGTCAATTTCGCGTTTCCCGCACATAATTCTTTTCATTTTGGTGCAAACTTTGCGTTTTCAATATTTGTCTTTTCATTTAAACTAAAAGCAATTATGCAATTTAATTTAGTTTTGTGTTAGTTTCAAGTTTCAAATCGAGTGTGCTTTGCATAGTTTTACGTAGTTTTACAACAAGTTCGTCCTTGATTTTTGGTAATTTAACATTTAGTAAGAACGCATAACATTTACATTTAGCTAAAGCTTTTGTATGTATGTATCTTATAATCATAAATTTTAATGTCAATTACAGCAATTTTTGTTTTGTGTTTATTTTATGTTTTTTTCAAGTGAAGATTATTATTGTTACCAACACTAACTTTAATAACATTTAGGCCAGTAATTCAATTGCAAACATAACTGATTTAAAGTTAATAGTTTGCATCAGAAAAGTAGTAATTGAAAAATAAAGCAATTGAAAAAGTTAAATTGCGCAGTAATTGGTTGATCAAACTTTTACACAAAGGAATTTGTTAATTTTAAAAATGTATTTACACAGAAAATATTTATTTTATTTGGATTTATATAAAATATTAATTATTTTTTCTATATGTTTTGATCATAAGTTTGATTAATGTATGTTTTTGTTGTGAATCACCTATACATAAATTATTCAAATGTTGTTTATAAATATTTAAATGGAAGTAATCTTTTCAGACTTGAGATTTTATCAATAAATTTATCGATATCTGCATATGTTCAAAATAATATTTCTATTTGTAGCGCTTAACATTTTTCCTACCCAAATCAATATTTAGTTATTACTCAATGGTTCATTAGTGATAGGCTCGCGGAACGTCCCAAAGTTCGAAATTATCGGGAACATCTTCGTCGTCGGCTTTATCGTTGTGAATGTCATTGGCGTTGATGCGATAGGATTGCTATTTGTATGCGGACGTCGAGCCCAACCAAGGGCAACCGAGCGCCTGACAACCAGCAAGGACAATGATCAACAGGACGACAACGCCGACGATCGAATAGATAATAAATAAGTGAACGATGGCAAATACGTACAGGGTGCGATGACACCATCGGTTCGGCTCGAACAAAGTTGGAGAATAGTCGGGCCATTTGATACGCAAAATCCAGTAATTACCTAATGTAAACCATGCGATGAGGAACATGGTTAGCGCGTAGGACAAAATGCGCGAGCCAATGTTCGAGTTGTTTGTCACCCCGACGGCGGCAAGTCGCCGGGTATAGAGTTGATCCCACAGGATCCAAGCCATCTTGACAGAACCCACCGTCCCGCCGACGACCATATAGATAGGGATGTGTTGCTCGCGCGGACAGTCCCGAAGAAATTGTGCTCCTGCAATTAAATAATTTATTTGGAAAACTATTTCCGAAAATACAACTTGTTGGCAAGTTTTTCATGTTAATAACATGTAAACGCTAGGAAAATGAAAATTCTAATTTCTTTTAAATGTTGTTTGTGCTCGTGCGAGACAACATCGCTTTGCATATTCAACGATGGGCTGTCGTGTCATGCAATATTTAGGAATGGAAAATGCATAAAACATTATTCCCCGAGCATCAGACATTGTCCAATTTCATCTTCCAACCGCGATCTCCATAATTCCCCAGTTATAACGCCTGCATTCAAAAATACGACGCATAAGCAGAGCACTAGAGTTTTCTCTTCGAAACAAAAGTTGAATAAAACAATCAGGGACAATACAAACACAAACTTTCTTCGCTCGCCACTTAATTAATAATTAGTGGGTTATTTTATTCTTTAAAGAAATGAGATACAAATCCTTAATTAGTCACTCTTGACTCTTATAATCGTACAAGACACTTCATTAACCTTTGAATTTGGTTCGAATACACGCAAGATGAACTCCATGTATCCAACTGAGAAAACAGGCATGCGATTTACCATCGAGTCACTTAAAACGAAATTCGCTCCTTTGTAAATCCCCTAAAATATTTAATTAAATAGCAATTCGGTGAGTTTTAATAAAGCGTACTTTTGGAACTGGACAACGAGGAGGCAATATTTTCATTTGTCGCTGTATTTCAAAGTACACATCGCCTACTAAACTATCAATTGTTTTACAACCATCAGACTCGGATAAGGTGAAAATATTTTTATAAGTTTGGCCATCCGTTGAAGTTCTAAATGTGCAAGTTACCTAAAAGTCCTTAAATTTAGTGTATATTTCATAAGAAATTGTATGTTTAATACAGGCTGTTTCAAATAATTATCGGTCGTAATGTTGTACATCATTTCTGTAATGACATTATTCTCAATTTTTGTACGGAAATGTGTTGGAAGTTCCTTTTCGTCGCAATCATCAATACTTATAACTGAATATCTTGCCGATATTTTTTGTATTAACATTGTCTACAAGTATATAATATGTTTAAATTATGGTTAAAAAATTAATTAATATTACTTACTAGACATGCCAAAAATATTACTTTTTGTGTGGCCATTGCAAAACTTATGTTACTCAGAGTCGGATAAAATAGTTAATAAAAAAAATTGATGAGTCAATTCATATTATTCGATTAAATTTTCATGTACCAATTTTTGAAACTCAATTAAACTAGGTTCGTGCATGTTAAATTTAATGATATCCATTAATTTTAGCTTATTTTATATGCGTATTTACTTAATGTAGAAACAACGAATTGAATTATATTTTAATGACTAAAAGTAATAAAGCTACAGACAGATAAAACCAATTGTAAAGCGCGTTTTGTTATACAGGAATTAATAGATTAAATTCACATTTGAAAGATATAATTTTAAACATATAAATTGGTTTTTAATTTCTAGTAGTGCTTCAGACAAGAATCAATGTTGAACGTTTAAAAAACAAGGTCGAAGCAAACACGAATGAAAATTCAATATCGAATGTCACTTTTGAAATGAAACCGCACGTCTACGTCGAATATTAAAAGCATATTGATATTTGTATTTGATTAAAATCTGAGGAATTGATTAAATCTCTATAATAGCAAAGAACCGCATCCAGGCAGAAAATGAGTTTGGTTTCATTTAACATTTTCGTTTTCAAACGAATAGACACCATAAATAATTACACTTTAAAGTAGCGTAAGAATTCCTTAGCCTTAGGAATCAAATCAACGAGAAATAAAGTGAGAAAAGTTGAAAAGTAGACGTACAGTGTGATAAGTAACCTAAGGCAATTAAAATCTTATCTTATCGCCATTGAAAAATTGTTCTTTTACCTAAAGTTGCCCAAGTGAAGACATAGAGTCAAATAACCTCATTAATCAGTTAAGTATAGATTATCATGAAACTAATGAAGCTAGTAAGCGGCTTGAATACATCAACTAAGCGATATTTGTAATTATTTAATGTATCAGAATGGCCCAGTATAAAAGGCAGTTTATTGCATGAGCACGATTTAGTCCGGTGGAAACGATAACGAGCACGCTATTTTCCTACTATTGCATTTAATAGTTAGCTAGGCGAAAATTGGATATTTATGGTACTCACCCATGATAAGCATTAGTAGCGGCAGCGTTGATAAGCACACTAACACCACTGTTACAATTACTGTAAAGAAAACAAAAAGGATTATATTTTGTTCCTGTAAAATTTTTTTTTAAAAAATTTATTTTGATAAAAAATAGTTTTGTTTGTTTTCCAACTTTCCAGTAAAAACAAATAACTTGATTAACACTGGACATTTTAACGAAATATTTGCTTCGTGTGAATAAACGATGTTGAAAAATCAATAGTTTAAAATGAGCGTTTTAAAATGGAAATAAATTTTACCTGTCTTGTTGAAGATTTGCAATGCCTTGAAGATGAAATCGCATGTATCGTTCGCCTCCAGATTCGCATCCTTGAGCTGATAAGCGACCGAGCCGTAGGTTGTCAGCGTCAGCCCAATCCCGAGTCCTTGCTCGTCGATGTAATTCTTTTCCGAAAACAAACGTTTTTGTTCATCACCAGACACCTGCAGAGATCACGCATTTCGCCAAACATCAATCAAAAGGGCAATCAGTCTCTGTTTGCGTACGTTAACGAACGATTGTGACAATGCTCGGCCATCGATGAACACAGACTGATTTTTATGCATGCAAAATTAACATACGATATTGATGTGATGCGCGTTAAAATGCCAATCAATGCTTTAAAATAGAATCGAAATGCACAGAACTAAACAAACGTTAAATATTTAGTACGTTTAGTAGGAAAACTATAGCAATGTTTGAGTCATCGATTGAAAATGAAGCTGGGCGAAAGCTTTTAGTAAAGTCAAGTTAAGTGTATTTCCATGTCCTGACCCTGATCCTATATTCAACAAAACTTTATTTAAAAACTACAGAAACCAAACGTGTAATATATCTATACATATTCTAAAAATTTGATTCATATTAGTTGAATTTTTTAAAGTTTTAAAATTTAAATTAGATTATAATCGAATGAAAACTTAAAAGTTGAAGTTGAACAGTTAAGTGATTACAAAGTGTAGAAGAATGTGGAGGTTGTGAGAGTCAAGCAAAGAGAATGAGTGGGAGATAATTTAATGAGATAATTACCTGACTAACAGAACTGCTAGCCCGTCGTGAACCACCCTCGTTGCAGGTTACTTGGCTGTACGCCGTGTTGATGTTACCACGCGAGGAACGATAAGGAGAAGCACTCCTGCCGCGTTGACCTGACCACGAAAAACATTGAATTTTAGATTAAAAATTTAATTAGATTTTATACACAAGTTTTTTACTTTTATTGATTTACGAAACTTTTTCTGACAACGGAATCAATTATCCTTCCACCCCCGGTAGAAAAAACTCTACTTGAGCAGTTATATTATTTCAGTGAATGGAAAAAATAGGCAAAAAGTTTAATAATAAGTTCGCATGCAACTTTTCTTATTTTATTTATTATTTCTTGTTCCGACGTTTCTTTTTTGCTGGAATTTATCGCTTTGGCGTTGAGGGATTCCATAGAAAAAGTTTATTATTAACCAGAGATTTTCTCGTTTTGTAAACCGCCATTACATAACAATTTTTCTTTCTATGATATTGTAAAAAGCACATTAAGAAAATGGC